>JAJOOR010017541.1:0-14358 GCA_036250505.1 Solanum acaule
AGACAACACTTGAGTTTTAAACTGAGTTTTTGAGAAAGTTAAGATGAGTTTTGAGAAAGAGCTTCTAAAACATGATTAGTATGACAATTGAGTAGGTCATCAATGTATGAATAGTATGGTATCTAGATATACCATCAATGTTTATGTAGTATGACTTCCCAAGTCATCAATGATCATAGTATAATATGATGTTAAATTGTTTTCTAAAAAGGAGTTTTCAAGTATGAGTATCTACATGTCAGTATTTTGAGCTATTCAATATTCCAGTCATAATATATTCAGTTATACATGCCTCAGTTTATGAATGCATCATTATCAGATTAATTGTTGCATTCTCAGTTTGCATGTTCAGTTTCGAGCTATCCAGTATTTACAGAAATTCAATCATAACCAGTTAACCAGTTAATTCATTGGGAGTAGCATAATACCGAGTTGGACTAGGGTTTCAGCGTACCCATATAGTCCCAGAACTACGAGCCACGTAGGTGTAAGTCCCCTCTGTGGGCAACATCAGTTTAGTGATCACGCCAGCATGCCTCTATACCTCTGGCATGGTATATTGGGTCCTCTCGATGGGGCGTATACATCGGACTCCACATTTAGCTCATGTGGTTTTATGTCGGTTATTAGTAGCTCCCACAGTTCAGTCAGACTCTATTGCATTGACCATTTATCAGTATATTCAGTATTCAGTCTCAGCATGTTATAAATTGGTCATTGCATCAATTAGCTCAGTATTCAGTATATTCAGTATCTATATCATGTTCAGATTATATCATTGCTCAGTATGCTTTGTTCAGTTATGTGTTCTTTCAGTTTTACTCTATCCTGCATGCTCAGTACCTTTCAAGTACCGATGCATACGTGCGCTACATCTTCTCGTGATGTAGGTTCAGGCCCTTAGCATCCAGATCATGCTTAGATCGGTTCCCGATCTCCAGTTCAGCAGCATCAGTGGTGAGTCCTCATTCTTCGAGGACTAGTGACATGTTTATCGTTATCGCTTTTAGTCTTTAGTTTCAGTTTTGCTAGATCTAGTTGGGGCATGTCCCAACATTTCTAGTCAGTTTAGATGCCTATTTCAGACATAGTTAGATTCAGCTTAGTGTTTTGAGTTTGATATTTCTTTTGTATTAAACTCTCAGATTTGATATATTCAGCTATAGTATATGGGTATTCCCCAACTTTTCAGATTTATTTATGATTTAGCTTCCTCATCAGTTTATTATCTTTAGTATGCTCATGATCATGCCAGCAGGGTTAGCTTGGGATCACTTGTGGTCCTAGGTCCCGTGTCCGCGTCTCGGGGGTAGCTCGGGGCGTGACATAGGACTTGCCTAAGTAGTCTTGCTTGAATCTGAGAATAATCGGATAGGAAAGGATCAATAGGCCATTTTTGTTTAACCAGTAAAAAAAGCCAAAAATAAAAGAATTAAATAAAAAGCTTATCACTTGAACCCAATTTGAGCCCTAAATCAGTCTTTGTTCTTACCCAACATATATCATATCCTTGGTTCTCCAATGGTACATGATATCACAACTCAAGCCAAAAGCCAAAGTTGAGGGTGATTGTAATCTGAACAGAAAGAAAAAGGGAAAAAAAAGGTTCAACCAGTGAGCTGAGTGCATATCAAAATTGCATATAAAAAAATAGAAAAAGAAGAAAAGAAAAAAGAAAAAGAAAACAATAGCTACTGGGTCAGGTTGAAATAAAGAAAAGGAGGGAATCACTCAGAAAAGAGTATGTGAAAACGAAAATTTGGGAAACCAATGGATTAGTCACTCACGAAACCAAATATCCATTCCCTATTCCCGAGAATTTGTTACAAGCCAATAAAGTCCTACAGTGATCCTATTCCGGGTGTTTGAAAGATACAGTGTAGAAAGCAAGGGCAAGCCTATAGTAGTTTGTTGTTAGTGTTAGAAGTTCATTGAGAGCGTGAGCGTAGTACTCAGTCCCTACCATTAAGAGCGAGGGACAAGTCTTTGGTGTTAGGACACAGTAGTTGCATTTGAAAGTAGATTGTGTGAGCTGATAATTCGCAGGTATAAGCATGATTGACTGAGAGTAATGAGATGTCATGTATTGATCCTTACATATTAGATTCAGAGGTTTGGGATACAAATTGTGCTTGAAATAGTTGTTGCGTAGTGTCATAAGTATGTAAATGATTTAAGGGCTAATTTTATTTGTTTTGCTCATCACTTGAGGACAAGTAATGGTTCTAAGTTGAGGGTGTTGATGTGCCGTGAAATCGTGGAACATTTGACACTTAAGAACTATGAACTAACACTAGAATTAAGTGAAATTTTGTATTATTTGATAGGTTTGTTGAATGTGTAGGCAAAATCTGGTTGGTATAGAAAATGGAAAAGAAGCTGCAAAATGATGATGATTCAAAGTAAAGTTCAAGGTCAACTTCACAGACCTTGACCTTCATTATGGTCCGTAGTTAAGCTTGTGAAAGTGAAGCAGTGTTGGCCTTGAGAAGATGAAGAGGAGTAATAACTAAGTGACAACCACAGAGGGTTCCATGGGTCATACCTCTTACCACGAACTGTGGTACCTACCGTGGAGTTGAACCAGTGTGAAAGAAAGGAAGAGTTGGAAGAATGTTGGAATTAAGTGAAGACCACGGACGTCATCACGGGTTGTGGTCCTCACTACGAACCGTGGTGCAGTCCGTAGTCCTTGTTCCAGTGGGTAGCATTGAAGACCCCAACTTTGGCAAGTCCAAGGAAAGACCACGGAGGGCTTCACGGACCGTGAAGCCTTGACGGGTCGTGGTAGTGGCCATGAAAAGGACCGATAATTCAGTCCTAGTTCAATTAGGACTAACTTTTAACATTCTATTTTGAACTACTTTAGGTCGTTTTTGAATGATCATTCAGGATCTGAAATTTTACGACTAACAACAAGAGTATTACTGGTAGCTTTCGATTGTTAGATTTTGGGGATTATTGTTATTAGTTTAAAACTCGGATTCAGACTAACAGGTTATCAAAGTGATTGTTGATTTGCTAATTATTTTCGTAAGTCTTTCTCAATATGTCTTCATTCCTAATTATAGATTGTTTATGTGAAAGCATGAGTGGCTAAATACCACGACTGGGGTTGTGGGATCTATGACGATATTCCAGTTGCGATTTCGTAAAACGAGTTAAAGGCAGTCTATGTTTATAACCTGTAGTTTTTAGCTTTCAATATCATTTTAGTTTAGTGAGTGCATGCATTAGACAAACATGTATCTAGTATTTGTTCGAGCGAAAAATACCAATTAGGAAAAAGCTAAATTAAATTAACAAATTGGAGTTAAAGCTTGAGTTCGAGAGAAAAGATCTTTAACGCCATATCATTTTAAGTGACGTTCAATGTTGGTAACACTCTAAGGTCGAGATAATATGAGTAGTCATTATCTGATTAGGCTAAGAAGCATTAGATAAATTTAACTCACAAAGATTTTGTAAACATTGATTTGCCTGACAATCAAATTAGGTGGGAATACTAGAGCTAATGTTATGGTGAACACAATCCTGGTTTCTCTTAATTAACTTTACAATGAGGTAGTCTATTAATCGTAATTCTGGATTTTGACGGCAAGTGTTGGTAATTAGAACAATTCAACCAAACCCAATTTACTTTCTGTTGTTATTTGTTTAGGAGATAATAATAACATTTGGATAATCGAGATAGTAAAACCTTATCTGTAAAGAAATTCTATGTGGGATAGACTTCAACTCTAGTTGAGCTCTCTAAATTGACAACGACCGTTTACACTTCTTGTTCGAAGTGTAAGTTTGGACGTATCAGAGACTTGAGTTTTATGAACTCGTTCCCATATCGTTACTCAATACTACTCCCTAATATACTCAGCTCATATGTTTAAAAACATAACTCTTTCTGTGGTTTGAGATTTTTACTCAAAAACTAGCTCAAAACTCTCTTGGAAATCGGTGTTTCCTTTCTTGTTTAAATGTGAAAACATTTACTCTTTGGGGATACTTAGTTCCCATATAATATTTTAAAGAAAAGGAACTTCGCTCTTACTCTTACCCAACTCGATGCTCAAGTTTAAAAACATTTGTAGAAGTCTTTTTGAAATGACTCTAAGAACTCTCTAGACTTGGCTCTTAACTTTCCTTGAATTTGAATTTATGGATTCAAGGTTATGATTTACAGGTGATTTCCAGATGTTTAGAAGTCATTTGGAGTAGTTAGAATCGATAGAAATGTTAGTACATTTTAGAAGGATTCAAACGGGCTAAACGATAAAAAATGGTCGGGGCAGGCGACCCTGACGCACTACTGGCGCGGGACGCCATCCCCAAAAGTTCAGAGATTGGTTTCTGGCGCACTACTGATGCGCCGCGCCAGCCTCCTTGGCACATCTGGGGTGCGCCGAGCAAGCCCCTCCCCAGGTGACCCTGATGAATTTTTCAACTCATTTTCTGATCTCAATTAGACTAAATTTGATTTGTTTTCTCAATATCTCCTTAGATTCAGATACCCAAAACATGTACACAAGAATCTACTCATAAACAACTCAAAAATCGACAATAACTCCTCAAGAAACTCAACACTAACTCCTCAAGAAACTCAACAATCCCATCAAATCTCAAGAACGAAAGCCAATTTCATGAACACAATCCAAGATCATCAACTTTCAACTTTCTAGAACGAAGTTTGCTGAAATAAACATGGTTGGCGCATGGGTGAACGAACTCAACGCTATGAAAGTCTCCCATACCTCATAGGGATTAACCCATGGTGAAATCTGCAACCAAAATCATAAGAACTTGACGAATCTTGACCTTCCTCATATTTTCTCCTCTTGAGTTCTTTCTCTAAAAACCCTAGCGTGAAATTTGAGTGCGTAAACTGAACCAATTCAATTTAAACCCCAAATAACTTACTAAAAATGAATTAAGTCTGGGTGACTTTTCTTATTCAGACAGCCCAACTTCAAATGGGTATATCTCTCTCACACGAACTCAAAAGTTAGCAAACTCTGTGGCGTTGGAAATATAATTCAAAGACCTTTCATTTGAATTCTTGTAGCTCACCTAAGTCATCATATACTAAGAGTTATGGTCGTGTGAAGTTGACCCAAAACTCATACTTAACATAACTTGCCAAATTTCAGATTTTCATTATTTCCAAAAAATGGTACTTTCTAATTCTAGCTCTTTCAAATAGTGGGATGTTACAGTTAACCACCTAGTTTCTAAGGCTTAACAGACTATTAAAAAGATCAGGGAGTAAAATTCTTACAATTACATGTGATTTTCATGGGAAAACAAATGTAGGATGCTCAAAAATGCCCCTATGTGTTTTCAAGAACTCAAATACAGAAAAAGATGTTTTGGGCCATTTTATGCATAAAATTCCGATGGGAATTTCATTAGTGCGGTTGGCTCTAGAATGTTGAGTTTCGTCTAGAACGACCCTTCGTTTGGATCCCGAGGCTTCCTAGTTAATTCTGAGTCTCCTTGTGAATTTTCACTCAAATGAAGTTCTGTTGTGGGACCTAATTTTTATCGAGATGATCTTGTATGGGAATTTTGACTACTTCACAAAGTTCGAATTATTGAATTTAGTAGGGTCGTATATCTTGTGTGAGTGCATGGGGTTTTAACCGAATTTGGAACACCCTATTAGAGATTCCCAACTTACCAAAACCAACAGATGTGCATCAGCTGGTACAGGGTGATTTTCCCTTCGCGGTCGTATTCCCCTTGGTCGAGATCGTGAAGGCCTAGGCCTAAGTTGTCACAACTCGAGCCTACACCCTGGACGTGGCTAGCACTCGAGAACCATTGATGGCCCTCAAGAGAACCCTCATCCTGGCTGACTACAAGCGGAAGACTAACTCAAGCATACATAAGCATCAAATTGAAAGAAACGTTTAAAAATAGTTTACTGAATTGTACAACTTCGCTGAATATACTGAGTATGAAACATAAGTTTTAAATAAAATATCTAAAACTGAAAGACTCTCCAAAACGATCTATCTATGAAGCCTCTACTATGTATAGACGAGTGTCGGGACAAGACCCACGACTACTCAAAATGTTACTAATAGTAACAACTTATAAAATTGGAGTCATCCGAAAGAAAGGAGGTCTTACTCAAAAGCAGACGAGCGGATAAAGTGATCTCAACAGACTCTTGTTAAGAATCCTAAGAACCTGTATATGCATTATTAAAAGATGCAGCTCGAATAACATCAGCACATTAAATATACCTTTTTTTCATATTTCCTTGACCTCTGTTTGTGTCTAGATTATATCTTATCAGATTGTTTTTACCTTTCTTTCTCGTTCGGCCTATGATGCCTACTGAGTACCTTTGCTTTGGTACTTATGCTACACTCTACATCTCTTCGTGATGAAGGTCCTAGTACCAACTACCAACGGTAATTTCACGGTTGTCTTTTGCAATTTATGGATATCGAGACGAGAGTGAGCACTTGGCATCGTGGATTAGTATGTCTCTTTCTGTATATATGTTAGCTTGTCTTTTGCCTATGAGACGGCTTGTTCTCATCCACTTTTAGGACTTGTATTTATTCTTGTTAGACAAATATGTACTCGTGAGTTCCAAGTTCTAGGAAGGTTTCCTTTTTGTAGAGTTTTTAGTTTGCTTCCGTTTCTATCTTTTCTTATTGCTACTGTTATGTTCTGTATAGTTCTACCCTTGTACTCATTACCTGTCGTTCTAGGTCGTGACACTTGTTGGGAAGAATGATCATGGGAGTGGCATGGGAGTTTGGATTTCGATATATTCAGGGTTTAGTTAGGCCATTATTCATTGATTATTCTATTTCATTACTTTTTTTACTTAAATAAGTAAAAAATTATAACAAGGGGAAATATATGTTCTTAAGAGCATTCAGGCATATTTCGAGATAGGTGATAGTTGTTGTTTCAGATTTATGATATATGTTCTTATTAACAGAGTCGTTAGTAATGCATGCATAATGTATGATTAGATAACTTGGAAAGATATAATATTTAATGAATGTTGTTGTTAATTGCATGCAATGTATATTTTGCATGAATATACATGTGTGATTGTGATTAATTGTGTTGTGATTGTGCTATGTGTTGATGATAATAATCAGGTACCACGCTGATACAATGACATTTGGAACGAATGTCACGTCTGTACACTAACATCTGGAATAGGTACCACACTGGTACAATGGGAACGGGTACCACGTTTGTACCCTAACTTTCTTACAAAATACTATGTTGATACATGAAGTTAGGAATAGACACCATGTTGGTACACTCAAAGTTTATATATGTGGGTACCAAGAGAGACCCGAACTAAATTGTTGTGTTTTGAAGATTCACAATGTTATGCATATTATTTAAGGGTCAGGACTGTAAGTTTAGGCTATGTTCTACTTATGTTTGTAATTGGTTATTATGTTCTTTACTGAGTAATGTTGCATGTTCATATTTCATATACTGGAACTAGATGATGATCCTACCAGTACATTGTGGTTGTGTATTGGTATAACACTTTCTCAGTTTGATACTTGTGTATGTTTGAGTTAGTTTGCCGCTTGTTGTCAGCTAGGATGAGGCTTCTCCTGGGGACCAACAATGATTCTTGATTATCGGTCATGTCCAGTCTATAGGCTCCGGTCATCAGACAATCAAATAACTTTTAAATGCTCTTAATGAAAAGCAGTGTAACTTTATAAATTTTTCCTTTTATTTTTTTTCCTTTCAATTATATATACATATGTGATAAAAAAAAATCAACGAAGCCATGTCATATAACAGCCTAAGCCTAATATAAATCAGCCACACAAAAAGAATAATAAGTGCAAAAAATCAAACATAGATGTAAACTCACTTATTTAATGAAATAATATTATTTTTCTAATGGGGCTTTATACAAGATGACATCTATGCTCTCTTTCTTGGCTCACCATCACAACACCTTAATTTTTTTTAAGGAGATCTTGAGAAACCACACCGAGCTTCCAAAATTAAGGACCTCTACATTTGCGTACATTTATTGCGAAAAAACATTGAATACAAAATGATGAATCATAATATATATATATAGTACTAAATATTATTGTACAATGCAAAAATTGAAAATATTAACCAAAAAGACCATTCGTAATTAATTTTGCTATATTATTTATCGTAATGATAAATCATGCGCAAATGATAGCTCAATTATGAGTCTTTGAAATGATAGTAATTTTCCGCCTCTTAAATAGTGAGTTCTAAGTGTCTACATAATAATTTTTATAGATGACATAAAGAAAAACAAAAAAAACCCAAATAAACTAGAAAAAGGATAAATGTGAAAGTTTACCATTGAGAGGTGTCGCATCACTCTTATATATATATATATATATGCTTACTTTTTCTGATTTAACAATTCTTGATTTATTTTATTTTATATTTAATATATGTTTCTAGTGTCTGTACTAATAATCATAAGGTTTTGTTAGCATTCTTAATAGTACAAAAATTATAATTATTTATTTAGAATTACACAAATATCAAATAACAAAATATATATTATAATATATTAATAAAATATAATTAAGCAACCTCAATTTTATTGAATGCATATGTCTATGACTTTATTACATCTTATGAAGTTTTTCTTTCAAAAGCTAACTCTTTGTTGCATTGAGTTTGAGTGTAGCGAATGTATTTGGGGTATTTTGAGAATCTGGAGGGGTAACATTGTGCAGTGGATTTGAACCTGTAGGAACTGTGCGCATGGATTGAAAAATTTTAACTTCATTAAAGATCGAAAAATCTCTTTGACTTTTAAGGATTTGGTTGAAATGTTTTCAATTCTGATAGCTGCAACTTCTACTGATGTATTTAGAAGGAGAAGAACAACAATAGATACAAAAAGAATGAAGTTACTCATGATGAAACTAAAAATAATATGTTTTTACTTTTCATGTGTTAATTGCTTTTATGCTTAATTCTTTATATAGTATTTCAAACTTTATTTATGGTCTCAATAGAATAATTGACATAGATTTTCTAACCAAAAAGTATCAAATATGGTTAGTTACCTTAGTAAAGAGATTTATGTTATCTTCAATAGAATAAATTGACGTAGATTTCTTACCACAAAGGTATCAAACATGGTTAGTTTCCTTAGTTAAAAGATTTATGTTATCTCAAATCAAAATTATCATGCTAATGTATGCATTTGATAAATAATTGATTAAGAGGGTGTTCGGGTTGGCTAAAACGTTGGTTAAACCTACTTTTAAGTCAGTTTTTGACTTTTGGAAGTGTTTGACAAATATAAAACACTAAAACTTAAAATAAGTCAAAAATAACTTAAAATAAGTTAGGAAGTGTTTGACAAAGTAAAAAATTACTTAAAATTAGTTTAAAATGACTTAAAATAAGTCAAAAACCAAAAGTAGGTCTCCCCCTACTTTTTATTTTTTGACTTAAAAGTCATTTCAGTTTGACTTTTAATTTTTGACTTAAAAGCTACTTTTTTAAGTCAATCCAAACATACTCTAAATCTATATTATGATTTCTCATAATATTTCTGTGAACTTTCCAACTTGAATATTAAATTGTTATAATACCCCTAACTAGAAAAATATTATTTCATATATCTTCTATATTTTATATTTATATTATATTATATTAAAAGTAGGTTCATTTTTAAGGATTGTGACCTTTCTGACAAGTTGTGATTTTTTAGAAGGGTTGTGATTTTTATGAAGGATAATGAGTGGTAGATTCACATTCATTTGAGACATTTTAAGTTCAACATTGAGTATCTTCAATTCCTAATTATGTCTTATCCTGATGATATTTTGGTGATTTAGAGCTATGAAGGAAAAGGGGAAGGCAAGGACGAATATTTGAAAGAAAGGCAAAAAACACTAAAAAGAGTAGAAAGCACCAACCTAATATTTGCCTTATCAAAAGGGTGAGTCACCCAAATGGTTGAATCTCGCAAAAATGGAAAGTTTTTAATGTCCAAGTGTCAAAGTAAATTGGACAAGAAGAGTTGCATCACGATCCCCCCAAATTACTAAAGTGGAAACCAAATGCATCACCGAAAGTGACAGTCTGAAGAGTAAAATTGAAGACTATCTTAGGAGAGCAAGGTGATATTTGGCGATTCACGAATCATGAAGGGTGTATTCCATCCACCCATTCGAGTTCAAACGCCTAAAGCCTGAAGCCAGTAAAAGGTGAGTTGAATGCTACAGGTAGTGATCCACCTAGTGAGTTCGGTGTGACCGACTTATGTCGCCTAATGGAATGCAAAATAATATTTTTTGAAAGTATAAATATTTGGGAAGAGATAGAAAATAGATTTATCTTATCTTTTATCAGTTTTTACTTTTTGAACTTTTAGAGAGAGAAACTATAGAGTATTGTTCTTATTTGTGGGGTTTACAATTTAGCTCTTGTAACCAACAATTGGAAGTTGAATCCAAAGTTGGTGTTGATTATAATTTCTTAATTTCAATGTATCAATAGATGCTATCATGATAGGTATCATCTCTATACTTTTTGTGATGAGTAGCAAAAACCCCAATTTCTAGGGATTTGATTATGGGGTTGGGTGTTGATTTAATATAGTGGGTATGTTTTATACTCTGTTTTGTTGCTGTTCATATATGAATTTGGGATAATTAGAATGGGGTTAACTTATAGATTAAGGTTGCAAACTTAATTCCTTCTTTCGATCTCCGATCGATACTCGAAAGGGATTGATTTGATGGGTAATTTGTCTGATACTAGCAATTTAGGTTTTGATATCTGTAACTTGCTTGAAAATAGAGGTTATGGGTATGATCTAATTGCCCTACTTCTGCATCGAAAGAGAGAGTAAAGTAAGGTATTGGGTTGTTTAGTATATTATAAAGATGAGACCGAAAGGAGATTATATGCCATGAAGGTATGAGATAGAAAGAAGATTAGTATCATTGAAGATGACCTAGCCTATTTATTAAAGTTCATCAGTATAGAGCAACACAATTACCCTTATGTGATATTGATTTCCAATCCTTGCACCCATAGATTGCTTGTTAACTCTTGAATTCTCTAAAACCTCAGTTTAATTGTGAAAATGGATAACCAAATCTTTTTGTTAAACTAGTAGAATCATCCACCCACTTGATTTTACTATTACAAATAAATGAGTTTACAATCCAAGTTTCTTGATAGAATACCGGACGATATACCATTCTTTATTAGATTCGACCCTAACTCTTCATTGCGTATGTTTATTGACTACGACTACGACTACTGTCCCTTTCAATTTGTTTTAAAGAGGACATTTGAGCGCTATCAAAAATGGCACCACTTCCAAGGAGTGGTGGTTGAGAATTGTAATTGAGAAATTAGATTTTTAATTTGGTTTATTTCTAGTAAAGTTGTTGTTTTACGTTGTTGTTGGCTAATTTGCAGGTTGACAAAATGAGTGACCGTGGGAGTGCTAATGATAGTCACTATGGTCAAAATGACATTATGGGTGACTTGAATGACATGCTCATTGATGTCATTCAAATCACGGGAGCAATCTGGATACCTCCTTCAACAGGGAGGACTATGTTACACCTCACCGGGACTGTAATCCAATTGCTCCAGATGAAAGGAATTTTTTAGGTCTAGCTCATAAGGATGCCCATGAAAAATTCAGGAATTTCAAGGAGGTGTGTGGGCCCTTTGTGTTCAAGAATATCTCCCAACAATCAGTAAGGTTGAGGTTGTTCTCATTCTATTTGACGGGAGAGGACACAAGATGGTTGGCAGAATTTTCAAATGATTCAATCAATTCGTGCGAAGATATAATTGATGTCTTATTAGAGAGATTATTTTCACCCTCAAATATTGTTAAACTTCGTCTCCAAATCCAAAATTTCAAGCGTATTGGAGGTGAGCCTTTGCATGAAACATGGTTGAGGTTCAGTTACTGTTGCAATTTCTAACGCATGGCATCCCAGACAATTTGTTGCTGCAATACTTCTATTGTAGCCTTGATTCGATCAACAAATGTGTGGCTGATTAGTTAGTCCAAGGTGGACTAATGAGACAACCGTATGATGTGGTTGCATTGTTGTTAGATGATATGACTAATGTCAACCGAGCTTGGCACACTAAGGAGGACCAAGTGCCTTTTCTACAAGTGGGTTTGAGTAAAGAACAAGTTGAGAAGGACCATTAAAGTGATGAAAACATGGCAAACATGATAACCCAAATCGATTTGTTGTCCTAACATATCATGGCAGGTTGAACCAAGTCACTAAATGCAGTTGGAACCAATAGTGGACAGTGCCCGGATGATGCCCAATTCATGGCATAATACAATGAGGAAGTTCAATACTTTGGAAATCAAGTGGGGCGGGGGGGAGGGGGGGAAGGGGGGGGGTTCTCACACAAATTATTAACGTCAAGGTTGGAACAAGGATAGAGATGATGGTTGGATAAACTTGCAAGGTGTAAATTGGAGAGATAGAGAGATAGACAATAGATATGTACCTCCCCATAATCGTGCACACTCAAAAGAACCAGCTAGGCTAGAAGAAAGTCGGACTGAGGACAAGCTTGTAAGGATCTACAAAAAGGTTAAATGGTCTGATAAGGTGTTGAAGGATTTGAAGAATGATAGTTGACATCTTTTGAGAGGGCACAACGTCACGGTGACTAACCAGAAAATAATTATCAATTTTAAAAGAATAAAAGAATTTAAAAGGAAAGGGGGGTAAAAAAGAGTCACCACCAAATTTTAGGAAAAACTAGAAAATCAATTAATTAGTTAACTTAAAAGAATGTCTCCGAAACCAATAGATTCTAAGTAAGGAGTTCAAGTTATCCCGAAGAGAAGATATTAGGCATCCTTCAAAATCCACAACTGTGGGTCTCGGCTGAATTCATTTTTTTCAAATTGAGGCCTAAGGTTTTCCTAGCGTCAATAATATATACACAATAATAAATAAAGAATATAATTCGAACTTCACTCGAATAACTTCAATGAGAAGTAACTTTGGGTACCTGTAAAGACACTTAGTAAAAGTGTTAATAATAAATAAATATGAATAAAAATAAATGAATCAATAATAATTTAAAAATAAAAATCCGTCTTATTAACATCGGATGCCTTGAAAAGCAAAGGTAATTTCTGCATTGGCCAATTTTAACATACAATGAATATGAACTTAAACTAAATTTCCATCTTTTCAAATGGGAAGGCCTAGAAAACCAACAGAAAGATTTTTTTCATTGACCAATTGAGCTTAGCATCTATTCAACAACAATTAAAATAACTATAAATGATAAAATTTATCTAACAATATAATAAGAATAACGAACGAAAAATAATAGAATGAATACTAAAAACTAACCAAAACAAATACCACTTCAATATAATGACAACAACACTCAACAAAGATATTAAACACTAATAAATTATTGAATTAATATAATAACCAGAAGAAAACTAGATAAACAATATTGAATAATAATAAAAAATTAATAAAGTAATCTTAATAAAGTAAAAAAAACAAACTAATAGTAAAACAAATAATAACAAGTGCGAACCACTGGCAAAGCCATTGAAGAACAAAATCAACGAATAATAAAAAAAATAACAAGAATTGATCAACAATAAAAATGAGAAAAAATAATAAATTAAACTAATCATAAAATCAGCCAAAACATAAATAAATACTAGCAAAAATAGAACAACAATCTATAAACAAACACAAATATCCATAGTAATGAAGAAAAATTAAACATCTAAATAATGCTAACATCAACAGATAACAACACAACCATAATAAAGATAGCAAAGTTGAAAGCCAAAAACAAATAAGCACAATCCAGTAATGTAAAAATCATAACACTTAGGGGTCGTTTGGTAGAGTGTATAAGAACAATACAAAATAAGGTGTATTAGTAATGCTTGCATTAGTAGTGCTTGCATTAGTAATGCTTGCATTAGTTATGCTGTATTATTTCTTATACACTGTTTGGTTTGATGTATTAGAAATAACAAATCTGACATAATTTCTATTAAAAAAATGTATGTTTACAAAAATACCCTTCACACTTTATTTCTTTGTACACTTCCTTTACAACAAGGTTCTTTGCTAAAACATTATTTACTCCTATTCTTTTATTTTTTTTCAAATATAAAATTAAATAGTTGTTACAATATTGAAATAAGATTTTCTACTATATTAGAAGAGTCAGTCCCTATTGGTATCAACATGTGTGTTTTTTGTCAAATTTCAATTTAGAAAGGATACTGTCGTCATTTCCATTAACTATTCAATTCTCAATATTGTGCCATCTGTTTTTGATTGCCACCACATTATAACA
>JAJOOR010017542.1:0-34101 GCA_036250505.1 Solanum acaule
GCAGATACAAGTAACCAAGATCATCAACCAGCGCTTCGTTGATACAGTCGAGTTCTAGATTTCTTTGGTGACCCTCCTTGCTTTCGGAGGATCCCTCATTTATTTGTCATGTTATTTCAGTTTTGTTAGGATATTTTGGGGTATTGTCCCGACATCTCTCATAGTATTAGAGGCTTCATAGATAGATATACAGTAGTTCATGAGTCTTTTCCATTTTCAGTTATTAATGTTTAAAGACATGAGTTGCCTCTTTGGCCAGTTGAATGTTTCCTTTAAGAACTTTTTGAGTTTATTATTTGAGTTTATCTTTTATGATTATTCTATGATAAGTAAATCTTATGTTGAGAGTTGAGCAAAAGTCTAAACCCAGTTAAATTGACCATCACAATCGCGATGAGCAAAAGTCTAAACCTACGTGATTGCAACAAGCCTCACATGTTTGTGTCCCACAAAAATATGACTTCATGCGATCACGAGAGGCAATCATGATGCACAAGATAGTAGGCACCATAATACAACAATTAGAACAATCACACAAGTCACAAATGCACCGAATGGACCCAAGATATTTATTTTGAATCTCAAGTACACAAACCAGATATGCTACCTAACTAATTCGACATTACAGACTCAATGGAACTATCAAAATACGGATTTGAGTCTCCTTGACCCAAAAACCATCAAAATCACAATAAACTAACTTAATGTGACCCCTCTGAAATTGGAAAGTTGAAAAGGAAAGAGAAGTGCATAAATTTCTCTGATACAGTGGTTTATGAGATAGACCTACAGACGGTAAGAAGTCCTATGGGCTGTAGGAATGAAATCATAGAACTCATAATGGGTTTTTGGGAAAATTTAGTTTCTGAATTCTTGACCCATGAATTGACAGGGTGGACTGTATAAAGTTTGACAGGTCGTAAGGTTGATCCGTAGGAATGATTCATAGATTCAATTTAAGCTCTAAGTTCTACGGAGGGAAATGACGGGTTGTTGTTGGTTCTATGATTCATAGGATGGTCTCATGAAAAGGGTTCAGACTTGGTGAAATTTTAGACTTGAACATATTTTCTATGGAAGGGATCTACAAAGAAGTATTAATTTTCACATATTTGAGTATTTTAATTTTAAAACATTTTGAGAAGCACTCTCACACTCCGAATAATTTTTAAAGGAAATTATTATGATGTCATATGCTTTGGGAGGAATTAGTCACTTTCGTCCCAAATAATATCATATCCATCCCTAAGCCTACATTGTAAGCCAGTAACAATTTCTACATGATCCTATTTAAGTGTTCTCACTTTGGCCTTCCTGTAAGTATGCAATAATATGAGAACACCATGAATAGGATCATGTAGGAATTATTATTGGCTTACAATAAAAACTTGGGGATGGATATGATATTATTGGGACGAAAGTGACTAATTCCTCCTAAATCATGCATTGTATTTGTGCTTTTGACATTTGTTGTGCTTCAATGTTTGATCTTCTTTTGTAATGACACTGTCTGTTATTTTTCCAAAAGTTTCATGCATTTATCATTTTGCCCTTTCGGTATGACCCCCCCCCCCCCTGAGTCTTTTATGTTTGACTTTGAAAATTTGGTTTTGAACTTGTCACGACCCGAAGTATACCCTAGACGTGACATGGCATATAGGACCCCCAGAGACCCTACACAAGCCACTTAGCATACATTATACAAGATAATAAAATCAAAGAGTTCAAAAGACAGTTTTTTATATCAAAAGAGCTTGACAAAACATAGCAGAAGACTAACATAGTCTTAAAGTCATCTATTACATCAAAGAGTTATTGGGATGTAACCCATACATCACATACAACGTTTGATATGTTAAGACATAAATAAATAAAGGGTCTCGGTCCTCAGAACATGAGGACTCACTAATCTTCAATAGCTAAAAACTAGCCACAAGTATGAGAGGTAGGAGCATCAGACCCTACATTAGTGAACCAATGTAGGCAAGAGTATGTGTTAGTACATAGAACGTAGCAAGTATGATAGCAATGCATAAGAGTTATGAATCCATGATAAAAGGACTTTACATGACATGCAATGACCAAGCTAAACCATAAGATAAAAAGGTTAAAAAACACAAATCACGATCATGGTCAATGCAAGTTAAATCATCTTTAAAAAGCATGTGAGATACTTCTAGAAGTATCCTTAGTTAATTATTGTGGGAAGTAGCCATTAACTGACATATAGACCATGTGAGCTATAACATGGAATTTGATGTCTATTACTTGCCAAGGTAAGGACCATAAACATCTATCTTAAGTGAACCTACTAGCTAATGTCTATCTAAGACAAACCTATGGTGGCACATAGTTATGGGATAGAGAGATTGCTACTTGAAACCCGACCTCTACTATGGAAGAGCTTCCATCTAAATAACCTCTCAATATTAAGCATAAATCCCACGGAATAGTCATTAGTCATATTCATCTTATTATCCATGGAAAGGCATAATCAAATAGCCAATCCAAGCTAGAATTCATAAGAATAGATCCTAAATCCTGATTCAAAGTTTAGTTGAGAAAGCCTTTCAACCCTATGAATCGTTTATGTGATAAAACCCTTTCGAGTCATGTTTGAGTAGTATGTGAGAAATCCTTTCACAACAACAACATTGATATTTTGCTCTCAAAGCATCCGTAAGTCTTTTTCATCAATTTCATAAAGAAACATGCATATCTTCTTAAATTCATCTTAGGTAGTTCAAAACCCATATCATATCATCATAGTCCAGAAATCATGGGTTAGGCATGTGTTCATGGGGATTCAACTTAAAAACATGCAATTACTTCAATTCATGCATTAAAAGGGATAAAACAATCAATTGGATCAACATTGAAAGGAACCCATGACAATTGAATAAAAACCCTAATTTGATTAGGGAATCTAACTTTACAAAATTGGGGATTTTAGGAACCCTATGGAGAAAAGAGCTCCATATATGAAGACTATCATACCTTGGAGTTCAAATACCAAAAGCTATGGTGGAAATTGAGACATGAATGGAACCCTAGCTCGTCTTCTTCTTCTTCTTCCTTAGAGAGAGAATATTTGGGAGTATGAACTTTATCAACTTTTAGGAATTTAGAAGAGTGAATTGAATTGGGTGATTTGGAGTGAAAATCATTATATAGGGCTTAGGTTAGAAGGGAAAATGACGTAGTATACGGTTAAAACGATTAGAGAAAACACCAAAAAGCCCTAAAATAATAACTATTGGACCTCCACTAATAGTTGGACTTACAGTCCATGAGTCCAACCACGGACCGTTTTATCTAATCAGCGTGGGGTTCAGGGACCATACTTTTGGATCCCCATCAATGATTACTATGAATGGTCCGTTGGTCCACTTATCGATCGTACATACCAACCGTAGCTCCTAACTTTGACCCTCAAATTTTCACTAAGTCTGGCACTCACCTATGAGACCTACCTATGACTCATACATTGAACGGCGGACCGTCCTAGTGAACCGTAAAAAGGGTACTGGGACTTGACATTTGAAAATTGTTTAACTTGCCACCTACGAATCCAACCTACAGCCCATAAGTCAATATATGGTCCATTGGTGGTTTCGTCGGTGCAGACACCAATTTATCGAAAAACTGCAATTCCCTTCTTTTTAAATTCGGGGTGTTACAATATCTCCCCCTTGGGAACATTCATCCTTGAATGGAACTCAAGACATCATAATGAGGGTAGGAACCAGATCTAACAACCCAACATGAATGCAATCACATAAATGCATATATCCAAGGAGGAAACATCAGCTCCAAGCTAAAGCATGTTCAAAACATCATTTCATAAGATCTATATGCAACTCATATTCAAATGCACATAAAGATGAAAAAATAAATCAAGTTAAATAATTATCTCAAAAATCAAGCATAAACATGCATAAATGAGGAATCATGGGAATATCTAAGACACATGAAATCAAAAGAAAAAACCATGAGGAACCAAATTCCTCAAGCTAGAGTAGGAACAGAGGAAAAGAGATGAGGATAATGGGATATCATATTGGCCTCGGCCTCCCAAATAGCACCCTCAACTAACTGATTCCTCCACAGAACCTTTACAGAAGAAACTTCCTTATTTCTCAACTTCTGAACTTGTCGGTCAAAAATCTCCACCATAATTTCTTGATAAGAAAGGCTATCCTTTATACCAAGACTCTCCAATGGTACTATAGATGTCGGCTCACAAATACATTTCTTCAACTAGGAGACTTGGAAAACGGATGCACCAATACCAAGTCATTAGGTAAATCAAGTTCATAAGCAACTTTACCAATACGCCTCAAAATCTGATATGGGCCCACATAACGGGGACTAAGTTTCCCTATCTTTCCAAATCTCATCACACCCTTCATGTGTGCAATCTTCAAATAGACACAATCATTCACATCAAACTCAAGAACTCTTCTCCTAACATCAGCATAGGACTTTTGTCGACTTTTAGCCATTTTTAACTTTTCTCTAATAAGCTTAACTTTCTCCATAGCCTCATGCACCAACTCGGGACCTATCAAAGCAACTTCACCCACTTCAAACCAACCTATCGAAGATCTACACCTCCTCCCATATAGGTCTTCAAATAAAGTCAAACCAATGCTCAAATGACAGATATTATTATATGCAAACTCAATCAACAGTAAATGGCCATCCCATTTAAAGTCAATTGCACAAGCTCTCAATATATCTTCCAAAGTTTGAATAGTATGTTCCCTTTCCCATCGGTTTGCGGATGAAATGTCGTACTAAGCTTAAACTTGAGTACCAAGTCCCTTTTGGAAAAATTTACATAACTGAGAAGTGAATTGAATACCACGATCGGAGATAATGGATAGCAACACTCCATGCAGCCTAACCAATTCTCTCAAGTATAACTTAGCATAGTCCTCTGTCGAATAAGAGACTTTGACAAGTAGGAAATGAGCCGATTTCATCATTCAATCTAAAATAACCCAAATCGAGTCATATTATCGCTGGTTATGGGGTAAACCACAATAAAGTCTATATTCATATCCTCCCACTTCCAAGTAGGGATACTGATATCTTGGGACAAACCTCACGGTTTTTTATGTTCATCTTTCACTTGTTGACAGTTAGGACACTTAGCGAAAAATTCCACAATATCCTTCTTCATCCTATTCCACCAAAAGACCTCCCACAAGTCATGATACATCTTGGTGGCTCTCGAGTGAATAGAATATAGAGAATTATGAACTTCTAATAGGATTTTCTGTCTCAAGTCATCTACATTGGGAACACACAAACAACCTTGATATCGAAGGACTCAATTTCCCCCTTGAGAGAATGCCTCAACTGACTTCTTGAGCACCACTTCCTTCAACTCAATCAAGATTGGGTCAAGACCTTTCTTGTCTTTCACATCTGACACAAAAGATGATTGTGAACCATTATGGACCACAACACTGCCTTTGGTAGATTCAACAAATCGAACACCCAGTCGGGTTAATCTATGAACATCACGAGCGAACTCCTTCTTATCTTCCTCAACATGAACAACACTACCCATTGGAAATCACCTAAGAGAATCTGCTACCACATTCACTTTGCCGAGGTGATAAGAACACTTATGTTGTAATCCTTTAGTAACTCAAGCCACCTTCTTTGGCGAAGATTTAGATCTTTCTGTTTGAACTCTTAATTGCATCCTTCTTCTTAGGATCTACCTCATTACCTTTTATGGAAACAATGTGACCAAGGAAAGCCACAGATCTTAACCAAAACTTGCACTTACTAAACTTTGCAAAAAGTTGTTGGTCCTTGAGGACTTGTAACACAATCCTTAAATGATCAGTATGCTCATCATCACTCCTTGAGTAAATCAAGATATCATCAATGCACACAATCACAAACATATCAAGGTATTGTCTAAATACCATATTCATCAAATCCATAAATGCAGTTTGAGCATTACTCAAGCCAAAGGACATCATCAAAAACTCATAATTACTATACCAATTTGGAAAAGTCGTTTTAGGAATGTCATCATCCTTCACCCGCAATTGGTGATTACACGACCGGAGGTCAATCATAGAGAAATAACTTGCTCCCTCAAGTTGATAAAGCAAATCATCTATCCTTAGAAGAGGATATTTGTTCTTAATGGTAACCTTGTTCAACTAACGGTAATCAATGCACATACGAAGTGAACTATCTTTCTTTAGAACAAACAAAACTAGAGAACCCCATGGTAAGATACTCGATCGGATGAAACCCTTATCCAACAAATTTTGCAAATGCTCATTTAATTCCTTAAGTTCTGCCAGAGCCATTCGTTAAGGAGAAATAGAGATAGGTTGTGTATCTGGAAGAAGGTCAACAACAATGTCTATTTCCTTTTCGGGAGGAACACTAGGTAGATCATTATGAAACACTTCCTAAAACTTATTAACAATGAAGACTGATTCAAGAGTAAGGTTTCAGAATCCATATCCCTCTCCCTAACTAGATGGTATATGCTACCCTTATAAATCATCATTCTAGCTTTAAGACAAGAAATAAACTGACTCTTAGGCATATAATTCCCCCTTTCCACTCTAGGATAGGCTCATTTGGAAGCTGAAACTTGACCACTAGGGTTGTACAATTAATAGAAGCATAACAATAATGGAACCAATCCATACCAATGATAACATTGAAATCTAACATATCAAGCTCTAGAAGATCAACATGAGTGACTCCATAGGATAAGGACATGGGACAATTTCTATAGACTCTCTTAGCCACAATAGATTCACCAATATAAGTAGAGACAAAAAAAAAAGGTCTAACAATACACCCAGAAGAATATTAAACCTCATAGCCACATATGGCGTCACAAAAGATAACATAGCACCAGGATCAAGTAAAGCATAAACATCAAGATGAAAGACTTTCAACATACCAATAACCACATCGGGAGAACCCTCTTGCTCATGACAAGTCTAAAGTGCATAGAATTGGTTTTGCTTTGGAGCACTTGAACCCGAACCACTAGGTGGATCTTGCCTCTCTTCTCTTCCCTTAGCCATAAGTGATGGACAATCGCTTATATTATGGCCACTTATACCACAACCAAAAACACCATGTGTATTGTCTAAGCATTTACCCTCATGCTTCCTTCCACATTTAGAACAAATAGATGATGAAAATCCACTACCATTTCCTCCTTGAGGTTTAGGGTTATACACCCTATCTTTGTTGAATTTAGGTGGAGAATTAGAGGAATCTTGATCGCAAACCCTTTTCAGAACTTAGAAAGACCATGTCCATTGAACCTTGAATGTGAAAAGGCACCATCATCGATCCTTCCCTTTTTTGCCTCCCAAGATTTCTCCTTAAGTTTCTCTTCTTCTATTTGTTGATCATGCACCATTAGATGAGAAATGTCTATATCGTTGATGAGCATAATGGTACAACATTCTTTGACTACCATCTCGGATACTCTAGAAACAAACTTACTCATCATTTCCCTAGGGTCGACAACCATAGTATGAGCATACCCAGACAATTGTGTGAACTTCAAAACATATTCCTTCACACTCGTGTTTCGTTGATGAACTTTAATGAATTCAAGTATCTTTGCATCCCTCATTTCAGGGGGAAAGAACCTATCAAGGAAAGTAACCTTAAAATTTTTCCAATTAAGAGGACCCGAACGCCCTCTCTTCTTTCCATTGGTTGAACCAAACTTCAGCAACACCCTTAAGTTGATAAGCGACTAACTCCGCTTTTCCACCGGCGTCACTCCCATGATTATCAACACCTTGTAACTTCATCAATGAACTCTTGAGGATCTTCCTCAACCTTGGAACAATAAAACTCTAGAGGATTCAATCTAGTGAAATCCATCACTCTAGATGTTGTCGTACCCATATTTGGGTTCACGGGGACCACAACTTCCCTATTGACTTGAGACGTGATGGCTTGAGCTAACACTTCAAAAGCAGCCCTAAACTCCGCATTTGTATCGGATAGGGATTAAGAGAAGGACATATAGAGTTACACTCTATCACCATTTTTAGAGTAATGGAAGAAGTGGAGTTTCCTAATCATCTTATAGCTTCTTATTCATAAATATGACACATTTGAAACTCGTGAACAAGACTCTACTCGACGTTTCTTAGAGACTTCTTAGGACCTTTATAAACTTTGTACTCTAATACCAAGTTTGCCATAACCCAAAAAACACTCTAGACGTGACATGGCGTAAAGGACCCTGAGAGGCCCTAGAGAAGCCACTTTTCATACATCATACAAGATAATAAAATTAAAAAGTTCGAAAGATATTTTTTATATCAAAAGTGTTTGACAAAACGTAGTGGAAGTCTATCTATCATTGTATTGCGAAAGTTCATGCCTAAACAATTGGGTGCTCACAGAACTACATTGTTCTCATATTTTTTTCTTTTTTAAAAAAAAAAAAAGAGCACTATAATAATACTAGTACATGAAGGGGATCACACAGACTAAATTAGCAACTTTAAGAATCATAATATTGCAAATTTTCCAATTTCATAATCAAATCATCAACTATTACAACTAATGAAAGAGTAATACTAATAAAAAGACTATGGTATGTTGTTTTTGGTCGTAAATTCTAGGGCTAACCTGAGAAAGTAATTTGAACATAAAATTTGAAGATCTAGGATCCCAAAAGAGCCCAATTTAATCACCAACACCTAATCTACTATTGTTGAACAATTCAATGCATGAAAGTGCATAGTCATCATTATACAGCTTCCATACGTAAACACTCTCACCTTGATACTTCTTAGGAGCATTATCCATTGTTACATAACGCATTTGAACACGCACCCCACACCCATTTACCAAAGCTTTGTCCATGTCCAATGTCCAGTATCGAAGAATGTACTCAAACGTCCCAATATATGGAATCAACAATGCTCTTGCCTCAACCTCGTAACTGGTAATCTTTATCTTGATCTTCCATGGGTTTTTCAGATTAATTTTCGAGGGAGGATATATATCCCTTATCTCAATTAGTTCTCGAGTCACTACATATGGCGTGTTGTTAACTTTGCAAGCTTCTTCTTCAGTTTTTGATGGATAGAAATTGCAAAAGAAGGTTTTCTTAAGGCTAAGCACAGGCTTAAGATCATACAACGAAGAAACTGTTACAATGACACAATTCCAAAAAAAAAATACACTGTTTCATAGAGAGGGAATGAGCGCTTCAATTCATAACAGTAAAATTAGGTTTTTAATTCTTTTCCTACTTTGAGAGGAAAATAGAAAAAAATTACTTCATTACTTTTGGTGTGAAATTGATGGTCAATTTTTTTTTTATTATATTTGTTTGTATTTTGACTTAGTAAGGAATTTAAGAAGATAAAAAAAAAATCTCGTGGTCTTAATTGGCATTTGAAAAATTCTGAATCATATTTCTAAAATTTGTGTTCAACTTTTATTAACAATAAATTAGATTTTTGTCTTTAAAACCCCGCTAAATCCCTTCTTTCTCTTCTTTGTTTGCTTTGGTTTTCTCTGTTTCTTTACAATGACTTGTTCTTCTTCCTTCGGACCAAAACTTGAGCTTCACCGTTTTACATGAGCAGATATTCCTCCTAAACGCCGCCGTCTAATATTGAAAGATAGTCCTTCTGAAAAGAAAGAAAAAGTCCCTCCAATAAATAGTTACAAAGCACCATGGACTGAAAGCTTGTGACTCTTGGCATTAAATTGTATTCTTCAGTTACCGTAAATCATGAAACTTGTATGTGGAAACTTGTTCGAAAAGTCGATTTAATGAATTTAGAAATCACATTCCTCTCTTTAAACATACCCCAATATTGCACTCTATTCAGGTTTAGTAGTTCAAAAGTTAATGATTTCTCCTTATTTACAATCAGTAAATTCTAAGAGAAACTGAGAATCTGGAATTCATTAAATACTTTTGGACAGAAAAAGTAACATTAACATTCTTCTATAAGAAAAAGGCTACTTATAGGAGGCGTAAGAATAAGTTCAGCTTTGGCATTTTTACCTGCTGAACCCATTGCTACGAGCCATGAGCAATGACCATCTATTACAATCAACATCTCCATTAGGATGAAAATTTTGTCCTGCTCTATCAATAATTACGAATGTTAGAACATAATCGATAATGATATCAGCAAATTCAAGTAAAAAGACAGAAGAGGTTCTATCAAAAGAATGTTCTTTCAAGAACAACACTACAAGGTGTTTTGAAAAAATTGTGATCAAACAACTCAAGTTATCACAAGACATTCAAAATTATATAACTATGCATTTAAACATGTGCAAAATCTTTAATAGAGAGCGAATCTTTTCTTGCAAATACAAGTAGAGAAAATAATACAATCATCATAGCCAAGAATCCAGATATTCATATATTCGTACTATATTTTACAAAGCTATATCCTATTTCTTGAATCATTTACGAAATTAGAACACGAAACATGAAGATATCCGGATTTCTACAAAGGGATAAGGTATAAGTATCCCCTAAACTATGGGCGAAATTTCAGAGACACATCTCAACTAAATTAAGGTCCTATTACCCATGAACCCAATGTTTTTGTAATTTTGTCATCTTTTTGGCTTATGTGGTGTAACACATTAGATTTGAAAAGATGGAAAATTTCAGCTATTTTCTAGAACTGGTGTCTACACCAACAGAACCTCCGACGGTCCGTGGATTGACTTACGGACCATAGGTGGAAAGTCCCATTTGTTCTTGAAATGTCAAGTCTTAGTACTTTCATATGGTTCATCAAGATGGTCTACAATCTAATGCACGAGTCGTAGGTAGGTCTCGTGGGAGAGTCCCAGACTTAAGATATTTTAAGGTCAAAATTTAGGACCTACGGCCGTGATGTACAGTCCGTAAGTGCACCCACACACCGTACATGGGGTCCCACACTGGGGGTCCAAAGATGGGGTTCTCTGAACCCAACAACGGTCGACCAGGATAGTCCATGATAGGACCTATAGACCGTAGGTCATGCTATTGGTAAGGGTTCAGTAGTTATTTTAAAGGGGCTTTTGGGTCTTTTCCTAATTATTGAAACCTAATACTATGTCATTTTAACCTTTACCCTTAGCTGTATACAAACATTTTTAACCCCAAATTTCCCAATTAAAACTCATTATTCTAAATTCTCAAAGTTGATCAAAGTTCTTCCCCATATATAAAGCTTGAAGAAGAAGACTAGGGTTTCAAGTTCAAGTCTCATTTCTTCATAATAGCCTAGGGCTTCAATCAAGGTATGTAAGGAGTTCATCAATAGGTTCAATTCACCCATTGAGCCCCCAAAGTTTCTTCAATTCCCCAATTCAATTTCTCAAGATTTGATTAGATTTTCACTCAATTCCTTATGGGTTCTATTTTTAGGGATTCAAGTGCTTTATTATGATCTTATTTTGATGATTTGGACTTAGTTACATGCTTTTCAACCAATTCCTATGAATTATGACTATGAACCCTAATTTACATAAATTCATGAAGAAGCTTGAATCTATGAATATATTTTATGAAATTATGCATGTTTTTATGAAAGCGCTTATAGATAAAGATATTTATATGTTCTATGAATCTTAGCCACATGACATTAATGACATGTAGATTTGCCTTCGATTCTTTTTGGGCTATTTTCCTAAATTAGATCTTAATAAGTATGGTATCCAGATATACCATTTGTCACGCCCTGAGGCTACCCCCTAGACGTAACTTAATACCTGGGATAACAAGTGACCCCAAGCTAACCCTAAGTCTGGCATATATCAAGTATACTGAGAATAACTAAGTAAAACATGTACTATGTGGAAGCTAAAACAATGGATATCTGAAAGTGGGGAAAACCCAACTAGTTTGAATATAAAATAAAATAAGAGTTTAATGTTGACTGACCCAACACTAAACAGCTTGAGCTGAATTTACTACTATGTCTAAAAAGCCTCTAACTGAGTTGAGTTACTGGGCCATGCCCCCAGCTAACTCTAACAAAACTGAAAACTAAAAAATAAATACTGAAATATAAAGCATGTCTATTGTTCTCAAAGTATGAGGACTCACCATTAAAGGTGCTGAAGTTCGATTGAGGATCAATCTAAGCGTGATTTGGATGCTGACTGCCTAGACCTACATCATGAAACGATGTAGCACAAAATATGCATACATACTTGTAATGTACTGAGCATGCAGGATATAAATATGCTAAGATGAACAAAGTATATAAGTTGGACAATACATAATGCAATGATATAATCAGAACAAGGATATAAATGCTAAAGTATAACTGAAAAATTAAACTGCATGTAATGACCAAGAACTAATCATGAAGATAACATGCTAAACTAATTACTGAAGTAAATGTTGAAAGCGTGGTCAATGCACTAAGAATCTGACTGTGGGAGCGATTATTAACCGACATAAACAACGTGAGCTAAACGTGGAGTCTGATATACACGCCCCATCGAGAGCACCAAATATACCTTTCCAGGTGAATAAAGGCATGATTGTGGCGTGATCACTAAATAAGATGCCCAACTTAAGGGACTTATAAACGTACACTGGCACGTAGTTCTGGGACTTTGATGGTATGCTGAACCTTAGTCCAACTCGGTGCTAAGTCTACTCCCATCTGAATATTTATGAAACTAAAATGCACTAGGTACTGTATAGATCAAAAACTAGCATGCTAACTGAGAATACAATATTTATATACTGAGAATATAGCATTCAAAATTTGAAGCATGGATTTCTGTCTAGTTAGCCTAACAAGTATAATTCATGAACTAGGATAAATTTACACAATCTAGGGCTCTGAGTGATATGCATGTAATTATACTAAATTATCAAGAAACAAGTATCTTTAGATCAAAGGAACCATAATCATAATGAATCTTGAAAATTTAGAAACCCTACGCCTAAATAGTCTAGGGACATAATGGGTTTAAAGAACCCACTAATGAAATCCCACATACCTGGTGACGAAATCTACGGAGAAATCCTTTGGATTTCGGGGCTGAACTTTGAAGAACTCCTCTACTTGTTCTTGAAAGAAACTAGTTACTTTTCCTCTTCTTTTTGCTCTAAGTTGGGTGATTTTTTCAAAATGAGGGTTCTGGGTATGTCTAACTAGGTTGTTAGGCTTAGACTAAGTAAAACAACATAGTTTAGGCATCAAAAGATGTAGTTTTAAGTGCCTGATGCATAGGGGAAAAGAAAAAAAATGACCCTGACTTAAAGCTGAAAAAGTGCCACTCACGAGGGGACTGACGGGTCATCGTTTGAACCACTGCCCGTGAACTGGGTCGTGGTTGAGGCCCTTCCCAACAAGCCTCTATTGAAAAGCGCATAACTTTTTACTACGAGCTTAGATTTTTGCAAACTCAGTGGCATTTGAAAGAGGATTCAATTATATTTAATTTGATAGCTCATGGACCACCTAATTCATTTTGTTCTAAAAGATATGACCGTTTGAAGTTGACTAGAAAGCCCTTTCTTTCTAAGTAACTGTCGATCCTCACCAACGGCCAGACCTACGGTCCATAGGTCCAATCATGGACCGTACTTGTCGGCCCGTGGGTGGGAACAGAGACCCCTAAATCTTGGACCCAAATTATGGGACCCCACCTATCGTGGACCACACCCGTAGTTCTCATCTCCTTGGGACACGAGGTTTTACATTATCTCCCTCTTGGTAACATTCGTCCTCGAATGAAGACTAAACAATCTAAGTATGGAGGGAAGGAGCTGTAATCTCTACCACTAAGTACTTGAAACTTATATATGAGTTCCATGAGCACGCAAATAAGCTGAAATGCAAGAATAACTGAGGGAACAAGATATTGAGACTAAATTACACAAGAGTAAACTTGGAGACTGGAGAGGAACTAGTACCTCAAGCTGAAACTGAATCGGAAGGAAAGAGGTGAGGGTACTTGGCTCTCATGGCTGCTTTTGCTTCCCAAGTAGCTACCTCTACGGACTGACTCCTCCACAACACTTTTACTGAAGCGACTTCCTTATTTCTCAACCTACGAACTTGGCAGTCAAAAATCTTAACCGACACCTCTTCGTAAGTGAGATTATCCTTCATAGCCACACTCTCTAATGGCATTATCGATGCCAAATCACCCACACACTTCTTCAACAAGGAAATGTGAAAGACTGGATGAACTGCTGCTAGTTCTGCTAGCAAGTATAACTCATAAGCCACATTACAAACCCTTTCAGGATTTTGTAAGGAGCTACATATGGGATTGAGCTTCCTTTCTTTCCAAATCTCATCTTCCTCCATGGGTAACACTTTCAGGAAAACCCAATCATTGATTTCAAACTCTAAGTCCCTTCTCCTCACATCTGCATATGAGTTCTAAAAACTTTGAGTTGTCTTTAGTCTATCTCTGATGAGCTGAACTTTTTCCATAGCCTCATGAACAAAATCTAACCCCAATCAAGGCTGCTTCACCTACTTCAAGCCAATCAACCGTAGACCTGCATCTACACCTATATAGTGCCTCATACAGGGCCATTTGAATACTGGAATGAAAGCTATTATTTACAGGTGAACTCTATGAGAGGTAGGTAATCATCCTAATTACCCTTGAAATCGATTATACAAGCTCTCAACATGTCTACTAAGGTCTGAATGGTACGCTTTGCTTGACCATCCATTTATGGATGAAATGTTGTACTAAGATTTACCTAAGTACCAAGACCTTTCTGAAATGATTTCCAAAAATGAGATGTAAATTGAGGATCTCTATCTGAGATGATAGATAAAGGAACCCCATGTAACCTGGCTATTTAAATTGATAAAGAGTTTGGTGTAGTCCTCCGTTGAATCAGTAGTCTTGACTGCCAAGAAGTGAATTGACTTAGTGACTCTGTCTACTATCACCCAGTTAGAGTCATGTTGTTTGGGAGTACGAGGTAAAACCGTAATGAAGTTCGTGTTTATCAATCCCCACTTATATGTAGGATTGCTAATCTCCTGAGTCACACCACATGGTTTCTGAGGTTCTACCTTAATCTGTTGATAGTTAGGACACTTAGCCACAAATCCTGCGATGTCCCTCTTTATGACGTTCCACCAATTGACTTCCCGTAGATCACGGTACATCTTAGTGGCACCTACAAGAATAAAATACCTGAAGTTATGGGCTTTTGTAAAAATTTGTTGTCTCAATTCACCCACATTAGGAACACATAAGCGACCCTGGTAACAAAGCACACCATCTCCTCCTTGGGAGAAAACCTCAACTTTTTGCTGATGAACGACACCTTTCAACTGAAGTAATATAGGATTGTTATCATGTTTTTCCTTAACCTCTGCTACCAATGAAGATTCTAATTCATTATGAACTATCACACCGCCATCTGATGAATCCTTAAGGCAAATTCCTAAGCAAGATAGCCAGTGAAATCTTTGGCTAATTCTTTCTTCTCTTCCTCAACATGTGCTACACTACCCATAGATAGTCGGCTGAGGGGGTTAGCTAGTACATTGGCTTTACCCAGATGGTAGAGCACATCTCCTCTGATGAAGATTCAACTCTTTCTAGGTGAATACATACTGGAGGCTCTTTTGATCTATGAACACCATACAAGTAGTGTCTCTAAATCTTTAGGGCAAATACTACGACTGCTAGTTTGAGTTCATAAGTCGGGTAATTCTTCTCATGGACCTTAAGTTGTCTAGAAGCATAAGCTATGACCTTACCTCGTTGCATTAACACACAACCTAGGCCGACCCTGAATTCATTGTAGTAAATCCTATAACCATCAGAACCATATGGTAGAGTCAAAACAGGAGTTGTAGTCTACCTAGTCTTCAGTTCTGAGAAGTTTTTCTCACACTCATCTTACTAGAGACTTGACCTTCTTCTGAGTCAACTTGGTTAATGGGGAGGGAAGTTATGGATGAAAATCCTTCAACAAACCTTCTATAGTAAGTAGCCAAACCCAAGAAAATTTTGATATCAGTTGGAGAGGTGGGTTCGGGCTAGTGTTTTATTGGCTCAATTTTCTTAGAATCTACTCGGATCCCTTTGTTGGATACCACATGACCAAGGAAAGCTACCGGTTGTAACCAAAATTCACATTTGCTGAACTTAGCGAATAGCTAGCGATCTTTGAGAGTTTGCTAAAAAATATTCTCAGATGAGTCGCATGCTCTTTTTCACTTTGAGAATAAATGACCAATATCATAAAAAAGACAATGACGAACAAGTTCAAAGACTTCTTGAACACTCTGTTCATTAAGTACATGAAAGATGCAGGAGCATTTGTTAGTCCAAAAGACATAACTACAAATTCATAGTGACCTTACTGAGTCCAGAAGGCAGTCTTCTGGATGTCATTATCTCTGACTCTAATTTGATGATAGTCGGATCTGAGGTCTATCTTAGAAAAGCAACTAGCACCTTGATGTTGGTCGAACAAATCATCAATCCAGGGGATGGGATACTTATTATTGATTGTGACTTTGTTCAACTGACAATAGTCAATGCACATCCTGAGAAAATTGCATTTCTTTAGCACGAACAACATTGGAGCACCTCATGGAGAGATGTTGGGTCTGATGAAGCCCTTATGTTGAAGGTCTTTCAACTGTTCTTTCAATTTCTAAAGTTGAGTTGGAGTCATTTTGTAAGGAGGAATTGAAATAGCTTAGGTATCTCAAAAAAGATCTATTCTGAAGTGATTTTCCTTTCAGGAGGAACTTCGGGAAGATCTTCTGGGAATACTTCTGGAAACTCATTTACTGCTGGGACTCACTCAAGAGTTGGGGTTTCAGATTTTGAATCCTTAACCCGAACAAGATGATATATATACCCTTTAGAAATCATTTTCCTAGCATTAAGGTAAGATAAATCGACCTACAGGCACTGAGTTACTACCCTCCCACTCTAAGACTGGTTCATTTGGAAATTGAAACCAAACTATCCTAGTCCTATAATTGACTGAGGCATAACAAGAGTGTAGCCAATCCAAGCCTAGAATGATATCAAATCTACCATTTCTAACTCTACAAGTTCTGCTGAGGTGACTTTCTGAGAAACTGTGATAGGTAAATTTTTGTATACATGTCTAGCTATAACTGGGTCATCAACTAAGGTAGAGAGAAAGATGCTGAGAGAGATTCTGGACTGACATCGACCCTTGCCTCAAGTTCATAAATTCTTAGGCCCTAGCCACCCTAAACTGTGTTGGGGAGAACCTATCCACAAAAGCATCTTGAAAAGATTCCAACTCACCGGACCTGCATTAGTACCACGAGATTCCTTCCATTGTTGGTACTAAGTGTAGGCCACTCCATTCAATTGATAGGCAGCCAAATCTACAATCTCGATTGGAGTGACACCCATAATATTTGTTACCTTCTAGATGTCGTTAAGAAATTCTTTTGGATCTTATTCTGACTTTGACCCATGAAGCTCCAGAGGGCTCATCCGAGTGAAGTCCCGAATTCTTGATGCAGCAGTGTTAGTCTATGGCGGAGTTGGGGCCACAACCTTCTGATTGACCTGGGCGGTCATGTCCTAAGAAAGCACTTGGAAAGCAGCCTTGAACTTGGCATGCGTGACTTGCTCAATCAATGGGTCTGTTGGAGCTGCTGGTTGATTCCTTGCATTAGATCTTCTCTGGGAATCATTTTTTCAAATGAAAAGAGCAGGAGATTGAAGGAGATTAAGTAGAGTTTATACTCTATAACACGAGTTGGAAATGAAAGAATGGAAGTTTTTCTTAGAAGACTTAGTAGCCTCCCTCTCATAGGTGTGGCGTGCTTTATACTCATGAAATAGACTCTATTTAGTGCGGCTTTCAGACACCCTAGGACTCTTGAACTTAATACTCTGATACAAAGTTTGTCACACCTCGAGGCTACCCCCTAGACGTAACATGGGACCTAGGATCACCTGTGACCCCAAGTTAACCCTGAGTTTGACATATATCAAGCATACTAAGAATAACTAAGTAAAACATGTACTATGCAAAAGCTAAAACAGTGGATGTCTGAAAGTGGGGAAAAACCCAACTAGTCTGAATATAAAATAAAATAGGATTTTAATTCTGACTGACCCAACACTAAACAGCTCGAGCTGAATCTACTACTATGTCTGAAAAGACTATAACTAAGTTGAGTTACTGGGACAAGCCCCCGGCTAACTCTAACAAAACTGAAAACTGAAAATAAAGACTGAAATGTAAAGCATGTCAATTGTCCTCGCAGTATGAGGACTAACCACTGAAGTTGCTGAAGTCCGACTGAGGATCGAACTGAGCTTGATCTGGATGCTGAGATCCTGAACCTATATCATGAAATGATGAAGCGCAAAGTATATATTAGTACTTGGAATGTACTGAGCATACAAGATATATATATATATATATATATATATATATGCTAAGCTGAACAAAGTATATAAGATGAACAATACATAACAGAAAAATGATATAATCTCAACAAGGATATAGATATTGAAGTATAACTGAGAAACTAAACTGAATGCAATAACTATGTACTAATCATTAAGATAACATGTTGAACTAATTAATGAAGTAAATGTTGAAAACCTGGTCAATGCACTAAGAGTCTAACTGTAAGAGCTACTATTAACTGACATAAACCACTTGAGCTAAATGTGGAGTCCAATGTATACTCCCATCGAGAGGACCCAATATACCTTGACAGGGGTATAGAGGCATGACTGTGGCATGATCACTAAATCTGATGCCCAACTGAGAGGACTTGTAAACCTACGTAGGCACGTAGTTCTATGACTATGAAGGTAAGTTCAACCCTAATCTAACTTAGTGCTAAGTCTACTCCCATCTGAATAATTATGAATCTAAAATGTACTAGATACTGAATAACTCAAAAACTGAAATGCTAAGTGAGAATTCAACATTTATATATTGAGAATATTGCATTCAAAATCTGAAGCATGAATTTCTGTCTGGTTATCCTAGCAAGCATAATTCATGAACTAGGACAAATTTACACAAGCAAGGGTTCTGAGTGATGCGCAAAGAATTATACTAAATTATTAAGAAACAAGCTTATTTAGATCAAAGGAACCATAATCGTAATAAATCTTGAAAATCTAGAAACTCTAGGTATGAACAGTTTATGAGAATCTGAAGAATTAACTAAATTCTAGGGACCTAATGAGTGAAAGGAACCCACTAGTAAAATTCCATCTACCTGGTGACAAAATATATGGAGAAATCCTTAAGATTTTGGGGCTGAACTTTGAAGAACACCTCTGCTAGTTCTTGGAAGAAACTGGTGACTTCTTTTTGCTCTAAGTTGGGTGATTTTTGTAGAATGAGGGTTTAGGGTATGTCTAACTAGGTTATTAGGCTTAGCCTAAGTAAAACAATATACTTTAGGCATCAAATGACGTAGTTTAAGTGCCCAATGCATAGGGGAAAAGACAAAAATGACCCTAACTTAAAGCTGACGAAGTCCCACTCACGAAGGGACTGACGGGCCATTATTTGAACCACTGCCCGTCAACTGGGTCGTGGTTATGGCCCTACCCAACAGGGCTCTACTGAAACAAGCATAACTTTTTACTCCAAGCTTGGATTTTTGCAAACTCGGTGGCGTTGGAGAGAGGATTCAATTATATTTAATTTAATAGCTCATTGACCACCTAATTTATTTTATGCTAAAAGATATGACTGTTTGAAGTTGACCCGAAAGCCCTTTCTTTCCAAATAACTGTCGATCCTCACCACAGCCAGACCTACGGTTTGTAGGTTCAACCACGGACCGTACTGGTCGGCCATGGGCAGGATTAGAGACCTCTAAATCTTGGACCCAAATGATAGGACCCCACCTATGGACAGTGGGTCCATCGAAAGACCGTGGACCACAGTCGTAGGTCTCATCTCTGTGGGACCTGAGGTGTTACACCATCAATGATTATAGATCACACTTTCAAAACTATTTCCATCAGTAGTAGGGCGTCTCTAGCATGAAGTGATGACTATGGGCCTTGAAAGCTATTATGAAAAGATTATTAATGGTGAAAGGTTTTCTCACGCATGGTCTAAGGAGCTATCATATGATAATACAAGAGGTGAATACCCATGTCCCATAATGATAAGACACGTTAAGATTAATGACTATTTTGTGGGATTTATGCTTAGCACCAAGAGGATATTAAGATAGAAGCTCTCCCGTAGCTTGAGGTCGGGTTTCAAGTAGCAATCTCCTTATCCCATACCTATGTTCCCCTATAGGATGATTGTTAGATAGATATTAGCTTGTGAATCCACGTAAGTTAGAAGTACATGATTCTTACCTTGGCAAGTAGGACACCCCTTTTTCGGTGTGGGGGAGACACTAGATTCCATGTTATAGCTGGCATGGTCTATATGTTGGTTAACGTTAAACTTCACACAAAAAGAACTAAGTCGATTTACAATGTTTTATGAAGCTTCCTTTATGATTTAAAGATGTATTGACCATGTTTATGATTTATGAATCTTCTAAATGATTTTACTACATTTTAACATGGTCATGCATTTCATATTTTTCATTATGTCTTTTTTTATCATGTCTCATGCTTTATTGCATTCCCCTCATACTTGGTACATTCCATGTACTAACACATACTTTTGCCTATATTGTTTTATCAATGTAGGGTTTGACGTACCAAATTCGCATCTCCGTGGCTAGTGTTCGCTTTAGTAGATTTGAATATTGGTGAGTCCTGATGTTTTGAGGGTCGAACTCCTTATTTCTTATTATCTTTACTTTTTCCATATTGTATGTGATGTATGGTTTATGTCCCAATCACTTTTGATGTACTAGATGTCTTTGAGACTATGTTAGACTTCTGTTATATCTTGTCATACTCTTTATGATATAAAACTATATTTTAAACTCTTTAAATTCTATTATCTTGTATGATATATGCTATGTGGCTTGAGTAGGGCCTCTTTGGGTCTTATACGCCATATCACGTCTGGGTGTACCTTGGTCATGAAAAACTTTGTATTTAGAGAAAAAGGCTTAGAAAGGTCCTAGGAAGTCTCATAAGCCACGTCAAATAAAGTCTTGTTCATGAGTGTGAAGCGCATCATATTTATGAATAAGAGGCAATAAGATGATTAGGAAACCCCCACTTCATTCATTATTCTAAAGTTGTGTCATAGATTTTAACTCTATAAAGGTCCTCCCATCCTAACGCTTGTTTATGCTATAAAGAATATGCCTCCGTGAAGGAATCCTATGAGAAGGAATATGAATGTTTGTGAAAATGTGAGACAAGAAGTTCCCCAAGTGCCGATCAACCTTTTAGCCAAGCAAGTGACTAGTGATGAGTTTCGATACATATTTCATGCATTGGCCCAAGCTTTGGCGGCTCAAGTGAATAGAGAGGTTATGGCTCCCGTGAACCCAAGGGTGGGTATGGTGGCAACAAAGGTTAGAGACTTTGCTAGAATGAACCCTCTAGAATTTCATGGGTCTAAAGTTGAGGAAGATCCTCAAGAGTTCATTGATGAGGTTTATTAGATAGTAGGAATCATGGGTATTACTTTGGTAGAAAACACGGAATTCTCCGCTTATCAATTTAAGGGTGTTTCTCATGTTTGGTTTAACCAATGGAAGGAAGAGTGGGAAATAGATGCAGGTCCTATTGATTGGGTTTTCTTGATAGGTTCTTCCCATTGAGACAAGGGAGGCAAATGTACTTGAGTTCATTAACATTCATCAAGGGAACATTAGTGTGGAGGAGTATGCTTTGAAATTCATGCAAAGTTCCAAATATGCTCCAACTATGGTTGTCGATCCAAGGGCGAGAATGAATAAGTTTGTGTCGAGTGCGTCTGACTTGGTGGTCAAAGAATGCCTAATCGCCATGCTTGTTAAGGAGATGGATGTCTCCTGTTTGATGGTTCATGCACAACAAATAGAAGATGAGAAGCTTAAGGAGAAAACTTGGGATTCAAAGAGGCAAAGAGGGGATGATGGTGTAGTTCTCACATTCAAGGTCCAATGGAGGTAATCAATCTCAAGGTAATGATTCTAGTGAGTAAACGGTATCTGAATGCCCAAAGTGCGGAAAAAGCCATAGGGGCGAGTGTCTAGACGGTTCTAATACATGTTTTGGCTATGGAAAATGGATCATAAGATAAGAAATTGTCCTACAGTTGCTAAGAATAAGGGAGATAGTCGTCGACGGGCTAAACCTTACCCTTCTTCAGGTCTTAGTGGTGGTCAGAAATAGAATAGGTTTTATGCTCTTCAGCATCGACAATATCATGAGGGTTCCCCAGATGAGGAAATTGGTAAGTTATGGTCTTTTAGCTTGTGGTTATGCATTGCGTGATATTGGGTGTTTCATTTTCTACGGTAAGGATCCATGTATGGTAATTGTGTTTGAAGGGGATTTTCAAATCTTCATGGAAATTGCTTAAGTGCTTTCTTTTATCAATGGTTTCGTGGTTGTTAAGACTTTGGTACTATGTTTGGGTTGAGGGAAATGGATTTGAAAAGACTAGAGAGCTTTGCTCCCAAGAGGGAGATAGGGTGTTTCATGGTTGGTGTGTGTGTGGGGCTATTTAACTTGTTGGAAGAGATCCTTGCTTTGGGTTTGTATGTGAAGGCAAGAGTTGATGTGATGTCTTAGTATCCCAATATCTTTCCTTCTATCTTTGGGTCTAGTTGAGTCATTAGCCCCTCATGTTCACTCATTAAGATTCTTGTGTTTTAGTCATTTCAATGTTTCCTCATGCATACATGCTCATGAAAATTTTATTTTTCAAAGATATGAGTTAGCTTTATTGATTGCTTCATGATTATGTGTATTTTGATGAAGTTGCATTAATGATGGGTTGTTCGTTTCTCTCCTACTCTTTTCGTGCTAGTTTGAGTCTCATTCGAGGATGAATGTTCCCAATGGGGAGATAATGTAATACCTCGGATTTGAAAAGATGGAAAATTTCAGCTTTTTCTAGAACGGGTGTATGTACATATCCTCATTTTCTAAAGTGGATCCACTAGCTAGGTCATTTAAGATAATTCTACAGGGGCACATAGTTACGGACTAGAGGTCGCTACTAGAGACTACCCTATTAGAGCCTCCACCTTAAAGCCCCCTCGGTGCTAAGTCTAAATCCCAACGGAATAAACAAAAGTCAAATATCAATATATCATAGGAAAGGCAATGATCAATACAAATCCACATCTTTCAATATCAAAATATAGAATAGCTCCTTAAAAATAATTCAACATATATGATAGAAGTCTTCACCAATGTGAATACATAGGTGAGAAATATCTTTCAGAATCATGATCATAATAATATGTGAGAAAAACTTTCACAATAACATTGATACTTTCCTTTCAAAGCATCCCGAATTCACTTACAACAATTTCATAAAAAAACATGCATATCTTCATAAGTTAATAATTCATAGGTTCATGAGTTCATCATAGGTTCATATTTGAAAATCATAACTTAAACATAATTTCAACTAAATATCATGTATTAACATTGAATCATGCATTAGAAGACTTAATATACGATAATCAATCAAAATTGGATGAAACCACAAATATTGAATTGAAACCCTAACTTAGTCAATTGAAATTGAATTGATAAACTGGAAACCTTGGGGACCCCATGGAAGAATGGATTTCATGGGTCATACCTTTCTATTAAAATCCCAAGAAGATGGTGAATTGAAGACTTGAATGGATCCCTAGCTTTTCTTCTTCTTCCTTAGGTTGAGAGAATTTGGGGAGGATGAACTTGGTTAGATTGAAGGAAATAGGAGAATGAGGTTGAAATGAGTAGTTTTAGGTCTAGAAATCTTATAAAGGGCTTAGGATAGATAACAAAATGACATGGTTTTGATTTAAAATAATTAGGAAAAAGACCCAAAAGCCCTTTAAAATAACCGCCACACTCGACCTACAGTTCTGACCTACGGACCGTAGGACTTTCTTCGGTCCGTACTGGTCAACCGTAGACCATGTATAGGGACCATGAAATCACCTAACTTTAGACGGAACACTTCTACGGTTTTTAGGTCTTCCTACGGTCCGTAGATATCAACCTTAACCCTTAAAATTTCACTAAGTCTGGGACTCAACTACGAGACCTATCTACGACTCATACAAAGGATGACGGGCCGTCTTGGTGAACCGTAAAAGAGGTACTTGGACTTAATTTTTTAAATTTATTTTCCCACTTCCTACGGTTGCCATCTACGGCCTGTAGAAGCTTCTAGGGTCCGTAGATGGGACACGTAGACACAACCTGTAACCCAGAACTTTTTCTTTCTTTTCCCAAATTCTCAGGTGTTACAATATCTCCCCCTTGGGAACATTCGTCCTCGAATGGAACTCAAGGCAACACAAGCAGGGTAGGGAAAAGATACCTAACAACCCAACATAAATGCAACTTCATCAAAAGCACCTAATCAAAAAAGGAACATCAATTCCAAGTTTACAAATATTCAAAACATCATTTTCATAATGTATACATGTAATTCATACTCAATGCACATAATCATCAAGCAATCAATGAAGCAAAACCAAATATCAAAAGCAAGTTTTCATGAGTATGCATGCATGAGGAAACATGAGAAGGACTAAGACATGAAGATGGGACCGTAAGGAACTAAATACCTCAAGCTAGAGTAAAGTATGAGGTAAAGATATGAGTATAATAGGACATCATATCGGCCTTGGCCTCCCATGTAGCACCCTCAACCCTTTGATTCCTCCATAAGATCTTCACGGATGCAACTTCCATACTTCTCAACTTCTTAACTTGCTAGTCTAAAATCTCAACCGATACTTCTTCATAAGAAAGGCTCTCCTTTATACCAAGACTATCTAATGGTACAATGGATGTCGAATCACCAATACATTTCTTCAACAATGAAATATGCTAACTCATTAGGCAAATCAAGCTCATTAGTAACTCTACCAATACGCCTCAAAGTATGATATGAGCCCACATAATGGGGACTAAGTGTCCCTGTCTTACTAAACCTCATGACACCCTTCATAGGTGAAATTTTCAAGAAAAACTCAATCATCAACATCAAATTCTAAATCTCTTCTTCTAACATCGGCATAGGACTTTTTTCGACTTTGAGCCATTTTCAACCTTTCTCTAATAAGTCAAACCTTCTTTATATCCTCATGTACAAACTCGGGACCTATCAAGGCAATCTCACCAACTTCAAACCAACCTATAGGAGATCTACACCTCCTACCATAAAGAGCCTCAAATGAAGCCATACCAATATTTTAATGATAGATATTATTATAAGCAAATTCAATCAAAGGCAAATGATCATACCAATTAACCTTGAAGTCAACCACACAACCCCTCAGCTTATCCTCCAAAGTTTGGATATTAAGTTCAAGTTGCCCATAGGTTTGAGGATGAAAGGTCGTACTAAGCTTAACACGAGTATTAAGGCCCTTTTGGAAAGATTTCTGAAATTGAGAAGTAAACTGGGTACCACGATCAGAAATAATTAATAGGGGCACTCCATGCAACCTAACCATCTCCCTTAGATTCAACTTAGCATAGTCCTCCGCCAAATAATAAACTCTGACGGAAATGAAATGAGCCAATTTCGTCAGATGATCCACAATAACCCAAATCAAGTCGTGTTATCTCCGGGTGCGGGGTAAACAAACAATGAAGTTCGTATTAAAATCTTCCCACTTCTAAGTAGGAATACTAATATCTTGGGACAAACCTCCCAGCCTTGGTGCTCAACTTTCAATTTTTGAACTTAGGACACTTAGCCATAAATTCCACAATATCCTTCTTCATCCCATTCCACCAATAGACCTCCCGCAAGTCACGGTACATCTTGGTGGCTCTCGAGTGAATGGAATATCGAGAACTATTGGCATATAATAACATCTTCTTCCTAAGATCATCAACGTTGGGAACACACAAATGACCTTGACATCGAAGCACACCATCTCCACCTTGGGAGAAAGCCTCAACGGACTTTTTAAGCATCGCTTGCTTCAACTCAATAAAGATCCGGTCAAGACCTTGCCTTGCTTTCACATCTGACACAAAAGACCATTCTAAACCACTATGAACTATAACACCACATTTAGTGGAATCAACTAGTCGAACACCCAATCGGGCTAATCTATGAACATCGTGAACCAACTCCTTTTTATCTTTTTCAATATGGCCAACACTACCCATTGATAGTCGACTAAGAGCATTCGTCACCACATTCGCCTTATCGGGGTGATAGAGAACACTCATGTCGTAATCCTTTAGGAACTCAAGTCACCTCCTTTGGCGAAGATTTAGATCCTTTTTCTTAAACACATAATGCAAACTCTTGTGGTCGGTAAAGACATCAACATGGGCACCATATAAGTAATGCCTTCATATCTTTAAGGCAAACACAGCCGCCGCTAGTTCCAAATCATGGGTAGGATAGTTCTTTCATGAATATTAAGTTGCCTTGAAGCATAAGAAATAACCTTCCCATTTTGCATAAGAACACACCCTAATCAAATTCTCAATGCATCATGATAAAAAACAAACCCATCAGATACTTCCGATAGAGTAAACATTGGAGCGGAGATAAGTCTATCTTTCAATTCTTAGAAACTCCTCTCACATGTTTCTAAACATAAGAATTTACCTTTCTTTTGGGTCAATGTCATCAATGGAAAGGCAATCGAAGAAAATCCTTTCGCAAACTTTCTATAATAATCGGTCAAACCCAAGAAATTTTGAATATTCAAAGGGGATAGAGGTCTAGGACAACTCTTAACCGCATCCGTCTTCTTGGGATCTACCTCAATGCCCTTACCGGAACCAATGTGACCAAGAAAATCCATGAATATCAACCAAAACTCGCGTTTACTAAACTTTTCAAAGAGTTGTTGGTCCTTGAGGACTTACAACACAATCCTCAAATGATCGGTGTGCTCATCCTCACTCCTTGAATGAATCAAGATGTCATCGATAAACATAATAAAAAACATGTCAAGCTATTGTTTAAACACTTTATTCATAAAGTCCATGAATGCGTCCGGAGCATTAGTCAAACCAAACAAAATTACCAAAAACTCATAACGACCATACCAAGTTTGAAAGTCATCTTCGGAATGTCATCTTCCTTCACCCTCAATTGGTGATAACCCGACCGGAGGTCGATCATAGTAAGTAACTTGCTCCTTAGAGTTGGTCAAATAAATCATCTATCCTTGGAAGATGATATTTATTCTTTATGGTAACCTTGTTCAATTACCGGTAGTCGATACACATAGGAAGTGAACCATCTTTCTTACGAACAAACAACACCGGAGCACCTCATGGAGAGATACTCGATTGGATGAAACCCTTATCCAACAAATCCTTCAATTGCTCTTTCAATTCCTTAAGTTCTGCCGGAGCCATTCGGTAAGGAGGAATAGAGATAGGTTAATGCCGAACTATATTTCCCTTTCGAGAGTAACACCGGGTAGATCATCTGGGAATACTTCCGGAAACTCATTCACAATGGGGACTAACTCAAGAGTAAAAGTTTTAGAATCCATATCCCTAACCTACATAAGATGATAAATGCAACCCTTAGAAATCATCTTTCTAGCTTTGAGACAAGAAACAAACTGAACCTTAGGTATATAATTTCCTTCTTTCCACTCTAAGACAGACTCATTTGGAAATTGAAACTTGACCACTCAAGTTCTACAATCAATAGAAGCATAACAAGAATAGAGCCAATCCATACCGAGAATAACATCAAAATCTAACATATCAAGTTCTACAAGATCAACATAAGTGACTCTATGGGATAAGGAGACGGAACAATTTCTATAAACTCTCTTAGCCACAATAGATTTACCTATAAGTGTAGAGATATAAAAAGGGTTTAACAACACATCCAGAAGAACATCAAACCTCATACCCACATATGACGTCACAGAAGACAAGTTAGAACCGGGATCAAGCGAATCATAAACTTCAAGATGAAAAATTTTCAACATCTGGGTAACAACATTGGGAGAACCCTCTTGATCATGTCGAATTTGAAGTGCATAGAACAGGTTTTGCTTTGGAGCACTTTAACCCGAACCACTAGGAGGAGCTTGCCTACCATCCTTTCCCTTGTCAATTCTAGACAGACAATCTCTCTAGAGGTGACAACTTTTACCACAGCCAAAGAAATTATTCGTATCCATCAAGCATTATCTTGAATGACTTTTGCCACACTTTTGGCATGCAGGAACCGAAGAACCATTCCCACCATCATTTCCTCCTTCAGGCTTATGGTTATAAACTCTTTCCTTGTTGAACTTAGGAGTCGGAGCATTAGAGGAACCGTGACCGAAAAGCCTTTGTCGGAACTTAGAACGACCATGTCCATCGAGCCTTGCATGTGAAAAGTTACCATCACCGGTCTTTGCCCTCTTCACCTCCCTAGACTTTTCCTTAAGTTTCTCCTCTTCAATTTGTTGAGCATGAATCATTAGATGAGAAATATCCATTTCCTTAATGGGCATAGTTGTACGACATTACTTAACCACCATTTCAGACATATCCAAAACAAACTTACTCATCCTTGCCCAAGAGTCGGCAACCATAGAAAGAGCATATGTGGACAATTGTGTGAACTTCAAGGTGTACTCTTTCACACTCATATTCCCTTAACGAAGGTTAATGAATTCAAGTACCTTTGCCTCCCTCATCTCAAGGGGAAAGAACATATAAGGAAACCACCCATAAACTTTTCCCAATCAAGAGGACCCGCATCGCCCTATCTTCCTTCTATTGGTATAACAAACTTGAGCGACACCCTTAAGTTGATAAGTGGCCAATTCCGCCTTTTCCACCGGCGTCACTCTCATGATCATAAAACCTTGTACACCTCATCAATAAACTTTTGAGGATCGTCCTCAACCTTGGAACCATGAAACTCTGGGGGATTCATTCTAGTGAAATCTCTCACTCTAGTTACCACCATACCCTCATTTGGGTTCACGGGGACCACAACCTCCCTATTGGCTTGAGCCAACACTTGAAAAGCAAATCGAAACTCCACATTAGTCACTTGTTCGGCCAAAGGATCGACCGGAACTTATACAGATTCTTGAGGAGCTTCTTGTTCCACATTCTCATTCACATTCCTTCTCATATATGCTCTTCGAGGGGCCATATCCTTAAAATCATCGGATACAATTTGAACGTTAGATCGATTGTTAACTTTTTGATGAAGTATTTGTTTAAATCTGTCTTACCATTTTAAGTACATAAAATAATTAATTAAAGCTAGAAATTTTAAGGGGAAAATTATTGATTCATTCACTTGTCAAATATGTGATCCTCATGTCTAATTTTAATTTCTACGATCTATTAGGATCGGCTTCATCTTTCTTCAATGTCGAAATTAGTAAGTAAAAGGCTTAAATGACCTGTGAAAATTTGGAAAAGCAATCACTGATTTATATAGGTTTAAACTAGTCAAAATTTGCAAATGTTGAAATAACTTTATGTCTCTTCTGGAATCTGTTTTGGCAATGCTCTCCCGCTTTGATTTCTTATCTAATATCAGTATTTTTTTTCTGCTTGTAGAATTTGGTTCACTGTCGATTTGTTTTGAGTTGAAATAAGATTGTACATAAGTTTTTTCTTCTTGAATTAATAATTAAGTGAATTTGAACGTGAATGTTGATCATTTGGTTTTATTTTCTTTAAGGATTGTGTTCAAATAATAGGAATCTTTCCTAGAATCCTTGTTAGTCATTATCCTATATGTTTTTATTAGAAAATCACAAGAAGGAAGCCTTTTCTTTTACTTGTCACTGAGAAGCCATGTATATTAGAAAACTTTACTGAAGCTTATTTGTCATAGCTTTGTCTAGTAAACTGGTCCATCATATTTAGTCTAAGTCTTCACCATTTCCCCATTCTGTAAACTTATCTTAAGGAAATATACTTATTGATTGTGTGAGAATATTTGTGAATATGAGATTCATATTTTGCTTATGAGTGTATGTACGCAGATTTCTCATTTCTATCGTAGAAGTCATATATCTAGAAATCCTGTGTTAACTTTTTGCTTGAGAACTTTCTTTTCGCATTTAAAGAATATCCAAGATTGTTAGATTGATAATTTCATTTTATTTATATACTTACAAGTCATGTATAGATTGTTATTTTCTTTTTGTTTGCTGCTATGTGTTCCATGGACTCATCCGTAGTTAAGTATTTGATGATTATGTTAAAAAATATGGACAGCCTAATTAACCCATATAATATAAATTTTGGGGTTTGTTTCCTCTCGTGCAAGAAGGGGGTTCTCATTGCAAGAAGTGTCATATGTGAGTTTTTTGTTTTCTTTAAGAGCATGCCCCTTCCTTCTGGGATCATTTTAGTTAATAAAATAGATTTAGTATCCTAAAATCAATATTTCTGTTTGAGTCTTTGTTTTGATGTGAATTCATTTTTTTTTTTCATTTACTAGCTTCTAGTATTAGTTTGTGTTAAATGCTAAATTACTTGCTAATCTTTATTTTTCTTTTTTCTTTGTTACACATGAGCAATCGGGAGCATGTACAAGAATCACACGAATGACTCTATCTCCATTGACGATGTTGATCCATTAGTCTAAGATAACGACCTTAGTCTTTACATGTGCATAGTTTTCAATAGTTTGTCTTTGTTTGTAAGGACAAAACCGTGCAGTAACAATACTTGATGGATATGGGTTCTTATAAATAGTTGCAACGTGTTTGGTGTTGTGGATATTTTTGAAAGTTACTATACAATTATGATATTACTATTTGAATCTTCTATGAATATTATTTTATATGAATGTCAATTATTTTTAGGGAATTCAGTAACTTACAATTCATATGTTTTGGGTGTATTTAAAATTTATAAATAAAAAAATTGGAAGAAAAATACTTGCGACAAACTTTGCAATGGAATTTGGTTGTTGCTAAAGAAAAAACAATTCATGACGGATAGCGACAAATGTTTTTTTGTCGGTAAAAGTAGCGCTTGAATGACTCAAAATATGTTGTGATGGACTAGCAACGACAAATTCCATCGCAAACTTATTAAAACGATGAAATGAATTATATCTTTAGCATCATAACTCACAAAATAGCGATGAAATATTCCGTCGCTATAATTTTGCAATAGGAATCATATGTCGCTAGGTCGTCACTAATCTTGCTACGGAATTTAATTTTTTCGTCGCAAAGAGGTTAGCAACGAGCAAAACAGTAACAAACAATATTTCGTTGCTAATCCGTCACTAAATAGGTTTAGCGGTGGATATTTGCTTATTAGCGACGAATTTTGTTTGTCGCTAACGTTGATTTTTTTCTAGTGTTAGAAGAGAGACATATAGAGTTACACTCTATCACACGACTTTAGAGTAATGAAAGAAGTGGAGTTACCTAAACATTATATTGCCTCTCATTCATAAATGTGGCGCGCTTCATACGCATGAACATGACTCTACTCGACATGGCTTATGAGATATCCTAGGAACCTTCTAAACCTTGTGCTCTGATACCAAGTTTGTCACGATCCAAAGTATACCCTAGGCGTAACATGACGTATAGAACTCTGAAAGGCCCTACACAAGCCACTTAGCATACATCATACAAGATAGTAGTAATAAAGACTTTAAAAGATAACATTTCATATATCAAAGAGTTTGACAAAGCGAAAGTCTAACGTAAGTCTCAATAAGCCATCTAATACATTATAAGGAAAGTAATTGGGACGTACCTCATACATCACATAGAAAGTATGAAAGCAGAAATGACATAAAACTATAAAGTATTTCGGCCCTTGGAGCATGAGGACTCACCAATCACTTGAAGCACTCAATAGATGTCTAACCACGAGTGTGCGAGGTAGGAACGTCAGATTCTACATTTATGATATAATGTAGGCACAAGTATGAATTAGTACATGGAATGTACTAAGTATGGGGCAATATGCATAAAACAGACATGATAGCATAAATGGTTTAAAGCATGTAGACATGATCATTATTTGAATATTTTAAAAACTTGAAGAAGAAAGGACATGTAAATCATGAAATATAGTCAAATACATTAACATAAAGGACATAAGAATTTTTTTGAAGAAACATGATAATTTTGTGGGATATTAGCTTTAACTGACAATAAGACCATGAGAGCTATATCATGTAATTTGGTATACCCTCATACCGAAAGAAGGAGATGCTACTTGCCAAGGTATGTTCATATCTTCATTTTCTAAAGTGAATCCACTAGCTAGGTCATTTAAGACAATCCTACGGAGGCACATAGTTACGGACTAGAGGGAGACTACCATATTTGAGCCTCCACCTCAAAGCCCCCTCGGTGCTATCTAAATCCCAACGGAATAAATAAAAGTCAACTTATGGGAATGATCTTAATAGTGTAAGTTGATATTAATACATTATAAAAAATAATCCCTTTATCTCAACTTATGTGAAGGAGTTTATAATACGAGAGCTAAAAGATTTAAAATTTAAAATTCGTAAAATTTACACATAAAGTAATTTACATATTTTAAAACTACACAAAAAATAATACTCCCTCTATCCCAATTTATGTGACACTTTTTATTTTCGAGTGTCAAACAATCTAAGTTTGACATACAATTTACGCATGGAATCTTCAAAAAATTTAAAATAAAATTATAAACTACGTAAAAAGTACTATAAGTCACATAAATTGACAATTCTAAATACTTAAAAGATGTATGAAAAATTTATGATCAAAGATAAATTTGTTTGAATCTTGAAATCCGAAAACTAACAGGACATATAGAGTCAAAAAAAGAATTTTGAAATTTGTGTGATTATAAAAAAAAATTATGAGAATTTTAAAATAAAATCTTATTGTTGCAGTGTGAACAACTCAAACCACCAACAGGTCAGAAAAGTGAAACCTACCAGCTGGGCCTTTATATTTTCGTTCTTCCTAACTAAACCCCTTCCATTTTTCTTCATTTCTTCAAAGCATCTTCAAAAATGGCTTCTAATGGAGCTCCTCTGGCAAGTGTTCAGCTTTTTCTTTACCCTAATTTAATACCTTTCTACAAATCACTTTCATTACTAACACTGTAAATTGGGATTGTTTCTTCTTCAGGGAGATGCGGATACAAAGACAAGTTTAGAGAAGATCAAACGGCAATTGGCTTCTGGTTCTGGCAGGAATTTACTACAGGGTCCACTTCTCAAACGATCTGAGACTGTAAGCCATGTTTTTCTTACTCTCCTTCTCTTGATTCGTAATCATTTCTCCTCTCTTCTTTTTTTCCTATGAATTCGAGCTTTATTGTGATTGAGGAGTGACGGTTGTTGTTGTTTGATGTTTGATTTTACTGGAGTTTATTTCTTTTTCCCTCAGATCATGTGGGTCAATGATGTAACCCGAATTTTGACGCTTTTCAATTCAGATAGTGGTTACGAACTGGTTATTATGCTGGAACACTTGTGCATATATAAAAGGAGGTTCCTAATGGATTATGTAGAAGAAAGATTATAGTGAGTAGTGAGCTGATTCCTCAACCACAAATCAGTGTTTCCTGTAGTTTAACTGGATGGTATGTTCTTGTATGTAATTTAGACGTTATTAAATATGAATACAAGTGTAATTTATGTGCAAACGTTTAAAGGAAAGTTTTGCAAATAAAAGTGCTCAAAGAACATCCTAAAGGTTTATGCTTGATCTGTAACACTCTTAGTGGGGTAGAGGGGTCATTGGAGGACGCTTTGGGAAAGGAAGAGCTCCTTGTTTTCTAACACTGGAAATGATTTATCTTCTCCAATTTGGGCAAATGAAATAGCTAGCAGATCAGTTTTCCTCACAAATAAAGGTTACTGTTTGATGGATACTGGAAAGTTTGGAACACCATTGCTGTGGTCATTTGGTGGACAATCTGGAGTGAAAGAAACGATAGAATTTTTCATGGCAAACAAAGCTACTTTTTTTGGTAAAAGGAGATAGTTTTATATATATATATATATATATATATATATATATATAT
>JAJOOR010017543.1:0-13597 GCA_036250505.1 Solanum acaule
GTTAAATCTTTTTTCTGGTTTGCATCCAGAGAAGTCTGTGTTGGAATAGGTAATAAGTTGTTGGAATATTTGGTTGGTAAATTGTAATTTAAGTGCATTTGAGGTAGTTTCAAGATTTTTAAACATCGGAAACCGATGTCAAGTTGATACTATTCTAAGACATGTTGGTGCCTGGCATGGGCTTAGTTTACCCATCAGGGTAATGCAGCCATGGTTGAAAAGAAAAAAAAGAAATAATGCAGTCATGTGAAAGTTTTGAAAAGAAATGCTTAGGAAACTTATTTTCTACTGCAAGTAGATAATGGTTTGAGCTGAGAATGATTGGGGTGCCTTATGGAGGTTTATTCCTCGTGAGCTATTAAGTATAGCACAAATCTAACATGGCTTAGAAGTTGTAGATTGACTTCCCAGTATATTTTTATCATTGATCAAAGGAGCTAGGAAGCATCTCTGTAAGAGTTTACTCTGAGAGTCATCCGGGCTGGGATAGTGGGTCCCTTTCTTAACCAGTTCCTAAAGGGTTTGCTCATGCTGGAGGGAGCATCCCACTTATTCACACAATTCCGAAGAAATTATCATGGATGAGCCACATGCAGGGAAACTTGGTTGAATAGTTCCTGTCCCATTCATACTACTGTTAGCTTATGTGCTATGTCTAGCGGCTGGGGAATCTTACCCAGTAAAGGAAATTGGATCGGATATTTCCTCGATTGCTGAGGGTCCAGTCATATCTGAATGGATCTTGTGTTTTCTTGTTTTCCCATGTGTGCGACTAGTCAATTCCTGGCAAACTGGACACGTAGAAGTGCGAATATTTTCCTAAGCACCTGCAAGGCTAACAACACAAAATTGGTTCATGTTCTTCCTACTCGTTGAGTGTCAAACTCCAACTTCGTGGGTTTTGAAATCAAGTTCTTCTTGGTTCCTGTTAGAAAGGAATATACCTCCATTTGGGGTTGTGAATGACTGAATTCAAATTATGTTCCTTTTGTTGAAGCAGAGCAATTATGGTGCTTGAATTTGAAATTTTCAACTCATAAGGTGAACTTATGCAGATTGCCGAATTTGTGTTTGGAATGCTAGTGATGGTAGCTTGGTACACTCCTTGACTGGTCACGCACAGTCTGTAAGTTATCTGACTATGATTAGGCTGATATTTCTGAGTTTTTCTTTCAAAATTCTTGCTTAGGCTGATTATACATTTTCACGTGTCATCTTGGTTAGATATTTTAGAGAAACTTCCGCTTAAGCTCCATTTCGTTGCATGTTTTCACTGGTTATTTCTTTCTCCTCTTGCTTCCACCATTGTCTAATTTCTTGCTCAGGCACTATAAAAGAGTCATGCAATTCTTTAGGGTGGTTTATTTTCACTTTCTTGGTCATAATAAACTTTAAAAAATGTTAGTCACTCAATTCCGGTACTATTCCTGATATGACTCCTCAACCCCTTCACTCCATCCACACCTATTAAAAAACTTATATCTGGTGTAATTGACATTTTGTGTTCGATTCTTGCAGACATATGTTCTGGATGTTCATCCTTTCAACCCCAGAATCGCAATGAGTGCTGGTTACGATGGGAAAACCATCCTGTGGGATGTAGGTTTCTGGTTCTTTTGATTATTGTATCACATCCTTTTACACAGATATTTCCGTTTGTTGAACTCTTGCTATTTCTATCTCCAGATATGGGAAGGGATCCCCATCCGCACATATGATATAGGACGTTTTAAGTTGGTCGATGGAAAGTTTTCACAGTAAGTAATTTAAAGAGGAAATCATAATATTTCCTGTATCTTTGATATTTGACTTATGAAGTTTGTTTGTGTATATAAATGGTGATTCCTTAATGTACTTCAAATTTTAGAGATCATCAGAGCTTCCTGATTTGGGGTCATAGAAGAACACCAATCCTATCCTGGCTTCAGAATTAATTTACTCATTCAGTTCCATTTCCCATTATATTTGCTAACTGGTGCAAATGCTCTTTGCTTTATTTGAAATATCGAAGTTACTTATTGTGTGGGATGTGCTGTTTCTTTGTGATTAGGGATGGAACATCAATTGTTCTTTCTGATGATGTTGGACAAATATATTTATTAAATACAGGCCAAGGCGAGTCTCAAAAGGATGCTAAATATGATCAGGTATATGAGGCGGTTTCTTTCATTCTCATCATTGTTTTAAGTAGTTTACAGTTACTGTATGCGATCTTGAGGCTATAACTTTCAACAGTTCTTCCTTGGGGATTACCGGCCCCTTATCCAGGATGTGCAGGGGAATGTTCTTGATCAGGTACCTTTAGTTTTGACATACTAGTTCACTCCGTCAATTCAGGATTATGACACATTTTTCTTTTTTGTCCTTTCCAAAATTTATTTCCTTGATGTCATTCTTTTTTCCACCCATCCCATTAAAAATAATACCATTGACATTATTTAAGATTTTGTATGAAATCTTTTCAAATGATTAATCCAAGTTTGAACTGTTACACTCTATCTAAATCCGTTTAGTTATCTTTCCAAAAAATTTACTGTTAATCTCTATAGTTAAAGTAGGTCATGCAAAAAAAAAAAAGAATTAGGTCATGTTTTTGTGACGAAGAGAGTTAAAAGATTTATTCTTTACCACTTTTAAGTTCTATCATTTGTTTTTACTACTTGAGAAATTTCATATCAGACTTATCTGGGTAATACATGGATGGGCCTATCTGTCAGCTACCTACAGCTGTTCCATCTTGTATAAGTTTTCCAAGTTTTTTTAAGTTATGAACAACAGGCATTTTTTACCTGTTGCAGGAGACACAGTTAGCTCCATATCGGAGGAACATGCAAGATCTTCTTTGTGATGCAAGTAGATATTCGTTGCTTTCGTCATTCGTTCTTTTTTCTTTTTTGGTCAGTTTCAAGAAGATGGTAATAAATGTTTTTTTTCTTCCAAACATGGATAATGGGAATACTAGGTATGCTTCCATATCCTGAACCATATCAGAGTACGTACCAGCGCCGCCGCCTAGGAGCTCTGGGTACCGAGTGGCGTCCTTCTTCAATTAAATTTTCTGTAGGCACAGACGGTGGTTTGGGCCTAGGATACCAGGTTTTACCAGTGGCTGACTTGGATATAATAGCTGAACCACTGCCGGAGTTTGTGGATACCCTTTTCTGGGAGCCAGATAATGTTATTCTGAATGATGAGACTGATTCAGAATATAATATGAATGAAGAGCTTTCTGCTGAAGGAGAGCGTGAAGGTTTAAGAGACGGCTCTTCTAGTGGTTCAGTATGTAGTGAAGAACAGAAGATGAGACGGAGTCGGAAAGATAGCCTACGCAGATCAAAAAGGAAAATATCTGTATCAGAAGTAAGCATCTACATTCACAAACAAATTACCTATTTGCTTACCCTGGCTGAGCAACATTTGCATCTTTTTCAGGTGGAAGTCGCATCATCTGGAAGGCATCTTAGGAAGAAAGTTAAGGATGATGATGTTGGCACTTCATGTAGAAGTCTTAGAACTAGGAAATCAAGAAATGGGCAGAAAGCTACCACTAAAAGGAAGTCATCTAAACCAAAGTCATTCAGATCTCACCGTGGAGCTGCACATCCTGAAATTGTATATCAGCAATATGACATTTCTTCAGATGATGAAGATGAAGCTAGCTCTGAGGATGATTCATTGGAAACTGAATCATTAGAATGTTGGTCAAGCGATCAGAATATTGCATCTGATGACAAACTGACAAGCACACCGCGGAGCTATCCAACAGGTGGAGCTATCGATGTGCCTCCTAAATCCACTGAACCTCCGACAAACGGCGAGAACAAAAGGAGATTAGTCCTGAAATTGAAAATCCGTGATGCTAATAAGCTTGAGCTATCAAAAGACACTGCACCTCAGTGTGGTGATCAAGCTGATAAGCCATGTTCTTCTCAAGCTGGTGAAGAGATAATTGAAGATAATGTGGTTAACCTAAGGTTAAAGGAGCCAGGATCATCCTCTGCAGACAAGATTGGCATGAAGCTGTTTGGGAAATACAGTAAAACTGAACATATGGTTAATGACAAGGAACCCAAAGATGTTTTAAATGAGCAAGTCGATAGAAAACCTTCTGCTGGTCCAGATATCCAAAATCAGGCTCTGGCCGATAATTTAATGGCCGAGGCTCAAACGAATCTGGGACAATCTGAAGCTAGCAGTTTGCTGGCTGGAAATGGTCCTGGAGATGCACTGTGTTTCTCAGGAGTTGCTAAAAGTTCTTCATTATTGCACTTGTCATCATCACCCAGTCATCAGCTGCAGCAAATAGGTGTTGGTCCTGGTGCAAACAAGTTGACTACCACCGATGACAATCCTGAAGTAAACCTCAAACCTAGAGTGAAGCCAACCATAATAAAGATAAAATCAAAGAAAATGTCCAGGGAGTCTCAAACTCATTCTGAGTTTAATCCTCCTACAGATGCTTATTGTGGAGATGAATCAACATCTAAAATCTTTTCCCATTTGGAACAAAACCAAGTTCCAGAAACAGGTAATGGCCCTGATAGATTCAGTCAGAATTTGCATTGGGGTGTACTGATGGATGATTCTGTTGGCAGAAACAAGTCTCATGGATCTAGAAGCGGTTTACGTAGCAGTCATGATATTTGTGAAAGTGCTTCTAATGCTTGTAATGATCATAACGAAACAGGTTCTGAATTCCCTCATGCCGCGACTGATGCAGCACGTAGAAAGAGATCCTTAAGATTTACTGCAATGTCAAGAAACGCAGCATTCAGGAAAGATGACCTAAAAATAAGAGAGAGCCATGTAGCTGTAGGTTCATCAAGAAACACAGAAAAGCTAACCAAGAAGGCTACTGGTTCTCCGCCATTAGGATGGACTTCAAGTAATGTGTTCAAGTGCCGGTCATCTAGAAACACTAAAGAGGGTTCTTCCAGGGATGAAAATGTTTTTTCATCTGGAATGAGCTCGAATGAGGCAGTGAAAAAACTGAATTGGTTGCTATTGTCAGAGCGTGAAGAGGGTTACCGCTACATTCCTCAGCTAGGTGATGAAGTAGTGTACTTCCGACAGGTGCATCATTTAGTTTCTATTGGTTAATCATTGCCTCTTCTTTCCTTTTACCGCAATTTGTTTTTTCATGTAATATTTTCTTTGTTGCATTAGTGATTTCCAAATCGAGTCATTAAGCTTTATTTGATTTACACTTGGTATTTCTTGACATTAGGGGCATCAAGAATATATAGAATATAGTGATTCATCAGAGCCTTGTCCTTGGACAAAGAATGCAGCTGCAGTCCAAGCTGTGGAAATTTGCTTGGTAAAACATCTTTCATATGCAACTCTTCCTGGCTCTGGTGAGAGCTGCTGTAAAGTTACACTTCAATTCATAGATTCCTCTTCCCCTGTCTCTGGACAGAAGTTTAAGCTTACACTGCCCGAACTAGTCAACTTCCCTGACTTTCTAATTGAGAGATCAAGGTATGAGACTGCAATGGAGAGAAATTGGTCGTATGGAGATAAGTGTCTGGTTTGGTGGAAGGATGAGAGTGAGCAAGGTGGTAAGTGGTGGGTAGGTGAGGTAGTTTCAGTGAAAGCCAAGTCTGACCAGTTTCCTGACAGTCCATGGGAAAGATGTGGTATCCTATACGAAGGTGAAGTAGAACCCCATCCTCAGAGTCCCTGGGAACTACATGATGTAGATAGTTCATGGGAGCAACCTCAACTTGACTTGGAAAGCAAAAATAGAGTGTTGTCATCTGTCACTGAACTACTGCAGTCAGCAAGCAGAAATCAGGTTTCAATCTTTTAAATTGTCTAGCCTTAAATTAACAATTGAACTTTGTAGTTCAAAGCATCAGAGCTGACCCTGTTATGCATGTTACAGGATAACTTTGGGATTCTAAAATTGAAACATGTTGCTGTGAAACTGGACTTCATGAATAGGTACTCTTTTTAAATTAATTGTGTTTCTTTGAACTTTGAAGAAGTTGAAGAAATTCCATATCGTACTCAGATTCCCCCGTCCCTCCTCCCTTAAAAAGAGAAGATAAGAAGTTAGAAGTTAGCCTCTTATGTTCCTCTTTATAGTAGACTTAGTTGATTTTAAAGGAAACTTGTAAAGTATACCCATGGGTGGGATGTAAGTTTCCAATTCATCATTTTTTGGTGTGAATACAAAGTTACCTTGTCTCAAAAAAAATGTTCCTCTTTATTATATTCTCTTTATACTTTGCAGGGGTTTCAATCTCCTCCTTTTTTTTTGGGGGGGTGGGGGGGATGTTTTGTTATAATAACTTTTTCGCTTGGCATGCACAATTATTAATGGACCCAACACGATAAATGATTTGCTCTTTGCAGGTTCCCTGTTCCTCTATCACCTGAAATAATCCGGTTAAGGTTAGAGAACAACTATTATAGAAGCTTGAAAGCAATGAAGCATGATTTCTCTGTGATGATAGCAAATGGTGAGGCTTACTTTGCCAAAAACAGAGAGCTTTCACTGAAAATGAAGCGTCTTTCAGATTGGTTTACCAAGGAATTATCAAATTTATGAGGGCATGCTTCTCCTTAGCTTATTAGTTTTCTTTCCTTCTTCCAACTGCCTGGCGGATCCAATTTTGTGGAATGGATCTTCAGTGCTTGGGCTCTGGAAATGGTTGGTCTCAGAGTCTAGAGTTGTCTGTTGTATTATTTTGGGGGGTTTGGAGTACAGTTTACACCAAGTAGAAATACTATGTGGAGATACAGAGAGGGGGCATTCTTTTTTTTTTTGCATGTTTCTTCTCGAGAATGTTACTCAGAAAACAGGATTATTTTGTTTACTTTTACTATACTTTGAGATTCAGTCAGTCCTTTGTTGTTTCGATTCGAATAGCCAAACTTCCTGAATGAAAATTGAATGTAAGCACAGCTTAATCCATTACATACAAGCCCAGCCCAGCAACAAGAGAAAATAATGCTTGTACTAGTTCTGGTATTACTAATTCCTTGTTTAGAATATTTTTTTCAATCTATGTATTAGCTCATTGGATGGAAATAATCCCGTGTCTAGTTGAATATTTATTTTTGATATGAACAATTCCGTTAGTAGTCTTACCACTATTTTGATATCAATTTTATACAACATTAATATAAAAAATTAATCTTGTAATTAACTATCCCGTGACAAACTAATCAAATGACTTACCTTTCTCCATAGATCTTTTCCCAAGTCCTTTAAAGGCTAATAATTCCAAGTCTTTTTTTAATTTAAAAAGGTATCATTTATATGTTATACTAGATTTACCGCACGTACGTTGCACGTGGTCGCCTCGATCTTGAGTTTGCTACACGTATTGAAATGCGGGACTACCCTGTCGAAAGTGGGAAGGAGCTGACATTTTACTTGTTCCAACCACTCCCGTGTTTAGTTTGTTTTTTGGCTTTCTTCCTTGTCACCCTTTTTTAGAGGTCTTCACCTGTAATACTCATAATCCTAAATAGTCTGTATTCATTATTTTCAAGCGTGAAATTAATGACAATTCCATTTAAATAGTCTGTAGGCATTGTACTGTATTGTCTATAAAAATTCATTAATATACAGGACATTAATGTCTTCTTCGGCAGCTGTATGGTGTCGTACGAATACATCCAATTGAAGTTTCATTAGCTTCATATCTTTGTAGTAATCAAATCTCACCCAATACTTTCTTGTAAACAATATTCCTTGTGTATGTCCATGTGTGCACATTTGGTTCTTCATTTATGACCAATACTTTAGTTGTCGCCATAGATATTCCTCTGGATAGTGCCACGTAAAGTTGTCCATGTGAGAAAACATGTTGTGGTAGGTACAATCCAACATTCGGTATTGTTTGACCTTATGCTTTATTTATCGTCATTGCAAAACATAGACGTATTGGACTCTTATATTTTTCCTGAATAACTTGGCTTCTTCCGAGTCTGCCACAAATAATTCATAAAATCCGGCTGCTACTTCATTAGGTGCTAAATTGATATAGCCACCTGCGCAGCAGAATGTTGGCGGCTCATATTCAAACCTTCGAGCATGACAGTAGGTACAATCTCATTTTTTTCCCAGTTTATGAGTCGATATTGTTGAGAAGTTCCCATTAGTTACCCCTATACAGCAGATCATAGTAATATTTATTAGGAAAACATTATGTAATGATGACACCCTTTAAGTTACTATAGTTGTAGGTATAGACTATTGTATTGAATATACCTCCGTCGGCAGTTGCCTCAGATATAGCTATAAGCTTCTCTTTTTTTTGCCGTTTCTTCACATGTGGTTCATTAACGTGGCCATCTTGTATTTGATTTGTTGCTGCCACATATTTTTGCACACTTCGCAATGCCCTTTCTACATCTGAAAGTATTTTGCGCTTGATCCCTGGTGCAAATGTGATGTGATCATGTTATATTTTTGTATCTTTAGTTGGTTGGTATTTTGGTTTTTTCCGTTGAACTGACAATTTGGTAAACATACCTCTAGTTTTTTGCTGTTGATTCTGTTGAACTTGCATGTTTAATGGAACTGCCTTTGCGGTAATGGTCTGTTGTTTGTTATTATTTGAATTTGTAAAATCAGTAGTTGATATTTTCATAGTTTCTGATAGTGTACCTGCAAGTTATCTATTACGTGTTAAATCAATATTACCTACCTTAGATAATTGTGGTAGGTCATTTAGGTTGTTGAGTTGTCCTAATACATACGGTTCATGATCGAATGTTGTCTGAAACAATAGAAAACACATCTGCATAACGTGTTGCGAGCCCCCAAAGATTTCAAAGGTCTACAACATCAGTTTGCCTATAAAAGTCTGATCTTGGGAAGGCAAATGCATATTTATCCCCATCATACGCCACACGATCAAATCTCAGATGGAGCAACTCTTTTATTGCCACCATGGACCAATTGATTGTCGTGTGACTGTTTTTCATTTTAGTACGATGCATAATGAATAGGCCATTATTGGGTGTAATTTACAAGTGTAGGCTAACCGGTCACTATGTGATTATTTTATGATATTTATGGGGAACTTACAATTAATAATTTGCCGATGTGCAGGATTATTCGAAAGTGTAGCAGTTTGTATATAATTTGAAACCAGAACAGAGGAGCGTTCAAATTGATCCTGACGGCGCTGTGACTAAACGATTGCGTGACTTCTTTACAATCTGTTGTTACGTTGTAGTGATGGAACTACGGTATGTGTCTTCTACAGTATTATGGAGGATCTGCAAGAACTTGATTAAGGTGTAATGTTTTGAGTTTTTTTTATAATAAAGAGAGTGATGAGGTATTAGGTGTTGAAGTTTAGTTTGGCGAAGAGGTTGGAACGGTTGAGGAGACAGGTTTTGGTATAGGACGCAAGTGAATCAAACAGTTGCAATGGTTGAGAGAAGGTGTGACTTTCGGTTGAAGCGTTGTTTGTCAGTGATGCGTTGTATTAATTTGTTACATTATATTTTTTTAGGGGTTCTGTACGTGTAGTGGTGAGGTTAGGCAGGAGGGTAAACTTACAGGTTGTGGGCCTTTTCTGGAAGCATAGAATGTGATATACTATTTGTATTTATAATATATTCAAACTGCAATTGCTTCATAGTAAGTAAAATGAGAGTTAATATACCGTAAGGTCACTCAACTTCAGATATTTATTCATTTTTTTGTCAATAAAATCACCCGTTTGTAGCTTTTATATCAGTAATATAAGACAACTAAAATTCTGATCAAATTAATATATTTTTAATCTCTTACTAATGATTTTAAGAATTAAAAATAATTCTAACCTAGACTATTTTACAAATGTTTATATGTAATACCTTTTGATTGTGCAGAAGTATATGTATTCTTTTGTTCTTGATGACGGGATGTACCTTATAGTCGACTAAGTTGAACTTGACAATGGCTATTTTGAGACTTACCTAGTGGGCGATACATTCGAAATATCGAGAAACAGTTGTCCTTCTAAAATTTTATTATATGCTCATAATTCAATTTGTTTTTCATTTTCATAGGGGATAACTTTATGTACCAAGCTATGTTTAAAATATAACGATGCATTCCGATACTTTTCGATGTAGCTTATATTTGACTAAGTTGAACTTGACAATGGCTATTTTGAGACTTACCTATTGGGCGTTACATCCGGAATATGGAGAAACACTTGTCCTCCAAAACTTTTAATATATGCTCATAATTCAATTTGTTTTTCATTGTCATAGGGGATAAGTTTATCTACTGAATCTATGTTTCAAATATAACTATGCATTCTGATACTTTTCGATTTGTCGTGATCAATATGTTTGAGCAGATTTCTTGTGTGTAGTTTTGTTAACGTCTGCATTGGAGATGTAGCATGTATGATGTGCGAGCGGTGTAAGTTTGGTATATAATTCCCTCAACAATAGTTTGTAAGTAGCTACTGTTGATGTATTTAAAAGAGAGATGAGAAATGCTATTTACATTTCAAATATGAAAGTACACATAATTAGGTAATAAGATACAGACATTGTTTAGTTACATCATATGGACACATCTATTTTTTTCCGGCTTTTGGTTTCCTGTTTGATTTGGGGTGTTTTATCTTTGATTTTCTTGGTCCTCTTCCTGCGCAGCGGGGCTAATTTTTCTTCATCTTCCACGATAGTTGGTGCTTCATCTTCCAATGGATATATTTCTTGAGAAATTAAATTCCTTGGGGGGTTTGGTTCATTCATATCAATTCAGACAAGGAAGTTGTATTCCTTATCTTTAGTCAACACCAATTTGCAGTAGTTCTTACATTCTTCCTTCTACATAAGAGGTAATCAATTGGATATGTTAGTTGGAAATGTTGCCAGTAAGGTACACATTAGACTATGTAAATATTTAATACATTCAATCGGCTATATTTTTTTTTATGTCATACCTTTACTGAGGTTGATTGTATGTACTCTTGCACGGTGCAGCCTAGTAAAGATTTAGTTGCTTCAAAAAGTATAACTCGAGCACGTTGTTCTCCACCACACACTTCAAGACGTAAGTAGTATCTACAAAAAGATGAGCAATTTTATCTATAAAGTTAATGTGTTTTCTAATTTGTAAATGTTGAATGGAGTTATAACCAAGTCTAACCTCATTTCATATTCTACGTTTTCAATGTTGCAATTGGTACAAGCTGTTGTCTCGTCTATAAATTTCACTTTCTTGTGGCATTTTTTGCAAGACGAATACCATGGTTCATCTATATTGATGACGTCTATAATTTTTGCTTTGAATTTGTACATAGAATCCTGCAAAATGCCAATATAACATATGTATGATTACGTTTTGAACATAGAAACAAATAATAGTTTTGGAGAGTTGAAGTATCGATTAGTATGTACCTGTGAATCAGCCAACAACCCATCGAGAATATGTGGCAAGGGTACTTCTATGGCTCTCCTCATTACCCTACTTGGAGTTACTATAATATCTTTGTTCTTGGCCTTTATGATTTCACGCCTGCATTAACGATGAGGTTAGTTAATTGTATCACCCATTTAGAGAGAGGTGTGTTCAGTGCATAGGAATTTAACATGGATACAATGCTAAAGTCTAGTTTAAACATTAGTTCTAACACTTGGATTAAGGTAATAGTGGTGAACATATTTGTGAATAATGTAAGGTACTAGGCTCGAAGGTCCATTGCTTTCTGGAACATTGGATTGATCAAGATGCTGCTCACGGGAATAGTAGAGATCCCAAAAGTCCCTAATGTGAGAAGAGGATGTTAAAGTTTTGAAACAACTACACTAAGTTCTTTAGCGATAAATACGTACAATAGTCTGTCGGATACCTTTATAGATGGAGACTCTAACGTCACATAAGCCAAGTATAGGTTTATCGTCTTTCAGCTTTTACAGGAATGAGCCGTCATTTTCAGCAAAGTTTCCCCATAGAGTAACAGTTGTATGCTCCATGCTGGATTATTTGTTAGAAGAGAAAAGTGAATACATCACCATATATCTATATAGAGAGTCGATTATGCATGATCAAAACTTACAATTCATTTGTAACAACTATTTCCCGCCTCTTGCTTTTTTCATTTTGAATGAGGGGATTCACCGAAACTAAAACGCAAATCAAGTCTGAAACACTTCATGTAAATTAGTGACATGGATAACGTAAGGGAGCATGAATATAACAACATATTGGTGTGGTTAGTTACCTAGAATAACACCATTAGGTAATTTATCAGCATGGTCCAATGATACAAAGCCATCAGAGAACTTGAGTGTTGAAACTTCATGGCTAGTCTCCTCTATGATCGTGTTGTCTGTAAAGGCCAATTCAATTTCTTTATGCACGGAAGAGTAGTTAGGGTTGACGCGATCTAAGCGCCCTTTAGCAATGTATTAACTCTTATTTGGCTTCAAGGAGTCCTTCCATGTTTCAATATGCTTATTAAATAGTGTTGCTTGAATCTTTGTGCCCTATTAGTAATCAAAGGGAGGGGGGGTGTATAAGTACGGCAAACATGAACAATAGTATAAAAAGGTTGTAAAAGTATGAATGTTGTTACCTCTTCGTCAACTAATATTATCGTTCTGAAAGTCCCTTCATGCCTTGAATTCTTGTAAGGTATTATTGAACCCCTTCGAATAACCAATACTCTCATCATTGAATCAACAGAGTGTTTTGGTATTTTGTTTATCGGTTGACTCTGTTTTGCTAGTTCAATTTCGGTTGTCATGTGGGCAGAATCTCGATGAGTGAAACAATTTTGACGCCAGGCATAAATGTGTATTAGTACCATTGTTGAGGGAAGCGCATGGTAATAGTTTGCAAGAATTGGCAGTAATTTAATGCATAAAAAACGGAAGTAACACATAGCAAACTTGTAAAGACATATGCCAGGGGACTGTGTAAACTCATATGAAACAAATAATAGTAAGGACATCCATTCCTACCATAATTGACAGGAGTTTGCACAAGAAAACATCATCAAAGTGCAATTTTGCTATGGAAATGATGTAACACATGGCAACTATTCTGTTCAGAAATTTGATGTAATTCATAAAATTTGAATTAGCAAGTAACTATGCATAATCTAACATACCAAATGACCACACAGTGATTTCATACTTAACTTATTCAGAAAAGCATGCTGGAAATTCATCTCGACAAGTAACGTCATATGTGCTCCTATCATTCACTTCATGAGTTGTTAGTTGAACAAATAATATGAAACCTGATTTTTTTTTTACTTCCTTATTTTTATCCGTGAATGAGTGCGCTGTACTTCTATGCTATTCCAGGAGCATTGTGATTCATATTGTATACTTTTAGTATGATGAGAGTAATTTTACGGGGCGAAGAAGCTGTGTTAATGGAACATTAAAGAGATAAGGGGACTGTCACGACCCGGGAGCACCCCCAAGTCGTAACAAGGCGTATTCGACCCCGAAGGGGTCTTATACAAGCCACATAATCATTCATTGCATTCAATAATGATAATAGTGCGGAATTAAAAACTTATTTACATCCAAACATTCAAGCTTCATTAAAACAACTTTAAAAACACACAACGGAAGTCTAAGTCTCACATGGCCATCTTAGACACAATCA
>JAJOOR010017544.1:0-26355 GCA_036250505.1 Solanum acaule
TCAAAAAGGGTTTTATAATTTCTAGGAAAGGCAAAGAATAATAGGGACTAAACTTAGGAAAAGAATTAAGGACCCACAAAGTTAAACTTAAAAGTTTTCCCTAAACCCGTCTAAACTCGTCCTTTTGGACAGTGCTTCACTATTTTGGGGATAACTTTTTACTCCAAGGTCGGAATTGGGCAAACTCGGTGGAGTTGGAAAGAGGACTCGGAGACCTTTAATTGGATAGGTAATGGTTCACCTAATTCGTTTTGAGCTAAAAGATATGACTATTTAAAGTTGACCCTTACAACTCACTAGTTCAAATGAATAGTTTCCGGACGTCACGGTCATTCCTTGACGTTTGAACTCAAATCTCTTTAAACTAAACTTCAAAAGCCATTTCTCATCATTTCATTAAGTTCTCAACTCCAAACTCACATGTGAGGCTCTAGTTTCACTAGGTCGTTTTTAGGGTCGTTACACTTGACTTCAATACTCATGAACGGTGCACTTGGCCTACCAAATCAAGGTACATTACTAGAATAGCTCATTATCTCTTCATGAAAGGGTTCCCTTGGCCTACCGATCCAAGATAACTAATTAGAATGGATCACCCATCACTCGTGAAAGGGTATCTTTGACCTACCGATTCAAGACAATTCATTAGATTAGTTCATTAATCACTCATGAAAGGGTGTCATTAACCTACAGATTCAAGTTACATAAATTAAGACAGTTTTTATTAAACATTAAGGGGTGCACTTGGCCTACCGATTACAAGGTTCATGAATATGTGAGAAAACCTTTCACAACATGTCATCTTCATTCATAAGTGTATAATTAAGAATAACGTTTCAATCAACACTACATCATTATCATAATCATGGACATCTCATTTGTAGTTATGTGTAAGGGTATAGGGCATAATGACCTTTCAACAATACCACAATTACACCATAGTCATAGGATCTTCACTCTCAAGGTGAATCATAAAGCTCATGCATAATTATCATAATGGTGTATAATTCTCATATTATGCCCTTGAAGGACCATGAATAAAATTCAACCCAAAAATCTTGAATTTCTACATTAGATATGGATAATAACATGATTCAATTAAGTCAATCATTCTAAGGATAATCTCTTCACATGCTTCTATAATAAATCAACCGACATCACAAGATCATAATTTAGTAATATGGGGGATTCATGGGTTCTTGGTGAAATGTCGTCATAAATCAACAATATAATCACAATCCATCATAAATCAACCATTGGAAACGTTTTTGAAAGGAACCCATGACCTTAGAGTAAAACCCTAGCTTTTGGGGAAATTGCAAACTTTGAAATCTAGTTTTGGAGGGACTATACGGGTGAAATCTTCACATAGATGAAGGGCTACCATACCTTGATAATAATTCTCCAAAGAAATTGGGGTAAAAAGCCTTGTTTCTTCAATCCCTAGCTCCAATTCTACTCTTCTTCTTCCTTGAGTTTTAGAGAGAGAAATAATATGAAGGAGATGAACTTAGGGGAAACTATTTGGGTCTTGTGAAATAATGACTCAATTGGGTTGTTAAAGGGTTAAAATATCTTTTATAGGTGTTTTAAGACTAGGCCAAAATGACCCCATTCAATAACTACTTCATTTGGAAGTTCCTAAAAACTCCTCCAGTTGGTAGCCTACTATCCATGCTTCACGAAAGGCACCACGGGTCGTGGTCCTCACCACTGAACATGGTCCTACTCGTGCTCCTTGGACTAGTAGCTAGGCCACTTGGCTTGGCCTCTAAATGTCGATGGCATGACCATGAGCCTTCCCACGGGTCGTGGTCTTAACCACTGACCGTGATGTGGTTCGCGGTCTTGGTTCAGTGGCTTGGCCGCAAGACTTTGCCTCCAACTTTTCTAAGGCATATTCACGAGCCCTCCCACAAGCCGTGGTCAAGCCCACTTGCAATAGTGATGGCCGTGAAGTTGGGGCATTGCATGCCAAGGTTGGGGAAGACCTTTGGCTTTGGCCTTGCCACTTTGCCTTGGAACTTTCCCTTTAGCCTTGACTCTTGTAGCCTTCAACAAAACCCTAGATAGTCTACTAAACTACGGGGATTCATTTTACGATTCTAACCCTCACATCAAACTCAAAAATATTCACGTGAAGCTCTAGTCTAGCCTATTAGTTTCTGAGGTGTTACAAAACATAGTCGGCCTGATTCTTGAGTAATGTTCTTAAAAGAAAACGGCACACACACTTCTACGAAGTTTAGGATATGGTCATGAGGGTCCTTATGAGCAAGTTTTCTAGATAGACCCTTTATTTTCAATAGCTGCAACATTGTGCTGGTCACATGAAACACCGGATTGCTCATAGTTGGAGGTAATCGAATAGCACCCGCACTTCCCAACTAATCCTTATTGACATCATGTACATTCCCGATGTCATCATTGTTCCCAAGTTGACTGGCGTTGCTCCCATTTACATTCATTTCTTCACCTTTTTTAGAGAACCCAACAAGAAAAAAAAAAGATAATTCGACTACAATAAAATTAGTCCGAGAATATACTTCAATAAAAGAAATCTAAACACCACTCCCCGGCAGCGACACCAATTTTGAGAACGCTGAACTATACTTCATCCTATTGTATGTGTAGGCAGTCTCTAACAAGTATAAACCCAATTAAGAGTTGGGGTCGATCCCACAGGGTGTGATGCGGTAAAGAATTTAATTAAGAAGTAAGAATGTGTCCTAATCGTTTGTAGAAGTAAATGCTTCGCTATATTTAAAACAAATCACAAAGTATCAACGATTAATATCAAATGGGGGATTTGGTAAAAAATTGAAGACAAATATTAATTAACACAGGAAGTATACAGGTATAGATTGGACCTTAGGAATATGATCAGTTGAATGCTAATTTATCGTAATGGGTGATTAATAGTTGCTTAAAGTTGTTGAATCTCAATGGGTAGGTTAGGGTTTGAACAAAATATCCATTTTTCAATAAACTATTGTGCTTCAAGTGAGTTCTTTCGAACCTCAACGGGCATAACAAAACCAAACAACCCAATTCCTTAATTAACTCACTCTTTCTAGTTGCATTTGCAAAGACGCAATCAAATCCATTTTCTCAAGGTAGATTTTAAAGATGTTATCAATACAACTATCAATAAATCATTATACTATGTTACCTCTTTATGAAGCAAGCATAGATAACTAAGCTAGACTTGCATGTGCAACAACAATTCCTTAATTAAAACGTGAACAATTACTTGAACCTACTTTAAAACTACATTAAAATCAGCAACTAACAACACCCATAAGCTAATTAACGCATTCTACTACTTTAAGGGGTTTTTCCTAAGCATAATGTAAAGCAAGAAATTATCACCAACAACATTTTCCATCTGATTTGCTAACAATCTCCAATCCCCAAATATTGAAATCGAAGCAAAAACTTTTACAAATCTCCCAATCTCTATTAAAAATGTAAAGACAATGTTCTACAGTGTAAAAGCTCTTAAATTACCATAAGTAAACAGTGTGGGAACCTCTTTTCTTCTTTCAAAAAAATGTATTTATACGTTCCAAAATTTTTAGTACGAAGTGAACTGGGTAAACTAAGTCGGGATCCCGACCACTTCGGTGATCCACCGAGTTGCTCCACTTCTCGACTTTTGGTTTGGCTCCTCCATCAAATTAATCTAGAAATTTTGGTGAGCTTCATCTCTATCGTTGATCCATTCGGTATGTCGTGATGTTTCCCGTTTGCTCACAAATTTGGTTTTTGTCTATGGGATATTTTGCTGGAACATAGGCCTACTTAGTGAGTTGGCAAGTGGATTTTGTGAGCTCTAGCTTCTCTTTTCTTCAACTTTTTCAACTATTTTGTTTCTTTTTGCATCATCATGTCCTTGCCACGCTTTAAACCTTTATTGCTGCATCTCAAGATATGAACATCAGTTATGAGCATAGAACATGCGTTGAGAACACTAAATCCTTCAATAATAAGCCATAAATGAGTCAAAATCCCCGACTCATCAGCAACCTCAACTCTAAGCGTATGCAAAGCACTATAACTACCATCGATCCTGACATTAGTTTTCCGTCTCAAAGGGACTCGAGCTCGATCACAAAGCTGAGTAATGAACATCAGTAAGGAAAGATTAATTTTCTCCTATCCAGCTCGAAGTAATATCTACTCCACAATTATCTCTCCCACATTAATATTTTCCCTCTCAATGATTGACCCAGTAAAACCGCCTACAGATGCCGGTGTATAGACTAATTTAGAGAATGCATCACATTGCTACCAATGAACCAGAATTAGTACCTCACCACTATGGTTAGGTCTTTCTTTTAATCTTGGTACCTTCAGCCATCCAAGAATGTGCTGACACCCTTGATATTAGAGGGGCAAGCCACTCTTTTAATGTATCCAATGTTTTTGCCATCAGAATCTTATTCACGCTAGTCTGATTGTTTGGGGTGCCTAGTACTGCATTAATCACATTGGTATAACACTGCATCATCTTACCTCCAAATTCTACTTCATCCACTATCTTAAAAATAGTCTATTTTCTCCTTTTCAGAAATTCGTTGGCATAGGCAGCATAAAACTCTTGTACCCACTTTGGTATGTATGGCTACCTTGCTCTTGTGAATTGTTCCAGCTTGCGGAATTTTATTGCCTCCCATATTTATGGTACTAATTCATAACACTATTAGTAGAGAGTTGGCAATCCTCTATAATTATTTGTTCCCTATTTTCCTAGAGCTTATTAAAATCTCTTCGAGCTATAATTGGGAGAACATGCGAAGTAAGGTTGCTATCTTGTGAAGTTGACACTAATTTCGAGCCGATATTCACTTGTTTCTTGAAAATATGCATTTGCATCTTCTTACAATTGCTTGTAGGTGTCTGATGGTTTGTTTGCTAGGCATTTGAGGCCTCAGAAGGCTCATTGATTGAAAGGGACTTTCGTTTTGTTTGAGGAATATGAGGAGGAGGAGAGGACTCCTTGTCGAACTCATTATTTGTAGAGACCACTTTCTTACCATTACCTATAACGTACACATTATAGCACAAGATTTGTGAAGGTTAGTCGAAATTGAAAGCACTTTGAGTCAAGTTTGAAAAACAGTTCTAAGGCTTTCCTAGTGGAAAGGTTCATCACCCAACATGACCAGCGGCTCTGGTGAGCTCATTGAAATGAACAATAGAAAAATATTGTTTAGGCACAGCAGGCAGTCAATGCCAACTTACTGATTCACTGAGCTAGTTTTGGAGAGTTAAGACAAGTCCGCCGAAAATGATAGTACAAAAGAAAAGACACAGTCATCAAGGGTGATTTCCTCTCCCACTCGACGATATGCCTAATGGGTTCAGAGGTACAATGACAAGCCCTTCAAACGGAACATTAACCAAGGTCATGCACATGATTTGGAAGGCGAGGTGGGTCTTACTAGACGATTCACCTAACTTCCTTGGCGGGCTTAGACTATCTCATAGAATGTGATGTTTCAGCCTTGTTCCTAAAATGCACATCCAAATCCAACATGCACAACAAATATGAGTTTCCCCATCATTTAAAATCCATCTATTTGCTTTTCTATAGATGGGCATCAGATTTCCCCCATTAATCACTATGTCCAGCACTAATTGACTATTTTCCCTTAAGCAAGTGGTCGATATGTTTATTATTGGGCAAAATCATGCAATGGGTCAACACTAAGCTACTTAAACTACACTCACATTCAATTAAGCATAGACCCATCAAGTATATCAACTCAATTGATCATTCTAACCAACACAATCACGATCCATAATGTATAAAGACATTTAAAGTCAAAATCACAAGTGTACAATTAAATTTCAACAATATAATGCTATCTAAAAAAAATAATCACCCGATCTCAATTAAAGGGCTAAAGCACAGCCTCTATATGCAATCTTAACTCAAAATTATCAACAAAGAAATTGAAACACCGACCTTAATGCCGAAAAATAAGAAAGAATCTAAGGAATCATGGTTGGGTTGACTCGAACTCCATGAAAATTCACTCCCAGCACATTCAATACACTAACACGAAGAACATAATCACTCAAAATGCACAATTTAAGAGAGGCAATTCGAAAAGACTCCAAAATATAAAAGGATTCTGATTTTTGTATTTAAAACAACCTTCGTCCTTTTATGTCAAGCCCGTTTAATGCACTCACCAACATCGTTGATTTTGTTCAGTGTATCTCTATCTGGAGCTTAAGCTTGCTTAATATGCCTGAACAATTGCCAAACCTGAAGGGTGATTTGGCAGACCCGATGGATTCCACTTAGTGCCCTTCGGCAAATCGTCCTTTGGATCTATAGTCGTCAATCTTGTCAGTACATTTTTTCACCGATTATAGCTGAAAAGGTGGACAAGAATTCATCCTCTTAAAGACTTTGGCGCATCACTAATTTGTGTCACGTCACGCCCAATCTTTCCTTTTCAATCTTTCAATCTCTTCTCCACTTGTACTTACAATGCACATTATTCGAAGGCAATAAAAAGAAAAGTAAAGACTCAGGTTGCCTTCCAAAAGTGCTTTATTCAACGTTGTGGCACGACATAGTCCTTCAACTCAACATTCAGTCTTTGGGTTCAGGACAGTATCACTAGGAAAAGTCCCATTTTGCGTTGGATTTAGATAATTAGAAGTTTGACCTAGTTAGGTCCTTGTTGGTTGATGGAATCTAAATAAGAAATCACCATCATAGACATAATTAAGAAGTCACCGTCTTAGATAGAATGGAAATTTCATTATTCAAGTCCTTCAACACCTTATCGGACCCCTCAACCTTCTTGTAGATCCTTGCAAGCATATCCTTTATATATCTTCCTTCTGACCCACTAGGTTATTTTGGGCGTGGACAATCATGAGAAGCCATGTTACTATCTTTTTCCATCTCCCTATCTCTCCATGGTCCAGCCTGCCAATCATTCATACCACAATCCCTATCCTTGTTCAAACTTTGGTTACCACATTCTTATTGATAATTGGTGTGTGAGCCCCCCGCCCCCCACCACTTGATATCCCAAGAATTGAACTTCTTCATTATATAATGTATCAAATTTGGCATCATCCGAGCACTGCCCACTGTTCGTTCCAACCGCATTTACTGACTTGGTTCCACCTCCTATGAAACGTTTGGATAACAACTCAATTTGTGTCCTAATTTTGGCAATATTTTAATATTTTTCATGAACCCTCTCGATTTGTTCCTTAGATAGATTCACTTAAAGAGTAGGTACACGGTCCTCTTTAGTTTACCATGCTCGTATAAGAATAATCATATCATCAGACAATAAAGTATCCACCTCATTTGGCTGTCTCATCAAACCACCATAGACTAAGTGATCAACCACACTCTTATTTGTTGAGTGAAGGTTGAAATCGATGTAGTGCAACAACAAATGTTGTGGGACGCCATGTGTTTGACATTGTAAGAGTAGTTTTTTGTGCATCAACCATGCCTCGTGCAATGGCTCACCTCCGATGCTCTCAAAATCTTGAGTTTTCTAACGGAGTTTAACCATCTTTGAGGGTGGAAAGAACATCCCAAAGAATGCATCAGTGAGCTCATCCCATGATGTAGTTGAAACATTTTGCAACTCTACCAACCACCTTATAGCCTGAGCTGTTACAGAGAACGAGAATAACCTCAACCTTAACGATTCTTGGGAGATATTTTTGAACACAAAGGGTCCACATACCTCCTTGAAATTCCTAAGGTGTTCATAGGGATCTTCATGAGCCAAACCCCAAACATTCCTTTGACCTACAACAATTGTATCATAGTTTCTTTGATGTGAAACACAACCCTCCCAATTGTAGGAGGGATTTAGAACGATACCATGGTCTGAACAACATTAATTTGCATGTGATTCACATCACCCACATTTTCATTCTATCCATAATGACCATCATTGTCATTTACATGGTCACTCATCTTGTCAAAGTGCAAATTCGCACACTACAAAACCAAACAACAACTCTTTAATAATTAAACAAAATTAAAATCTAATTTCTTAATTAGTATTCTAAACTACCATTCGACAACAACGACAACATTTCTTATAAGGCTCAAATAACCCTCCAAAACCAATCAAAAGAATGAGCGATCATTGTAAGTAAAAACACAATAAAGAGTCGGGGTCGAATCCCACAAGGAATGGTTTATCTAGATGATTTCTTATCAAGAAATACGGATTTTGAAAGAGCTCATTTATTATAGTAAGAACAATTGGTTTGATGCAACCACCAACTTAATAGAAAGCTTTGGTTATCAATTATCGAAATTAATCTAAACATTAAATGATATCAAGATTTTATAAGCAATGTAGAGGTGTGGGGATTGGAAATCAACGTAACATAGGGGTGATCATGATGTTGCATAGTGATAGCGAAACATGAATAGGATAAGTCATCCTCAGTGACGATAATCTTCTTTTGATCTCAAACCATCCTTGTATAGAATCTCCTTCCGGCTTCATCTATTTGTCAATCCTAAACCACCCAACACCTTATTATAATCTCTTTTACAAGAATAGGGCATATAGATCCAACTCATAACTTCTCTTTCAAGCAAGTCAAAGACATTGAACCTAAATTGCTAGTATTAAACTAATTACCCACTTCAATTAATCTCTTCGGAGCATCAACCGAAGATCGAAAGTATGAATTAAGTTTGCAACCTTCACCGATAATTTAACCCCATGGTAATTACACAAAAATTATGCATGACCAAAAAAAATAGAGCATAGCACAATACCCAATACATTTAGCCAACACCCAACCCCATTAGAGCACCACTAGATCTCGGGGTTTTAACCAACCATCACAAAATGTAAAGAAATTATACCTTTTATGAAATGAGCAATGGGTAACATGAAATCAAGCAATAAATAGGAAACCCAGTTGGGATTCAACTTAAAATTTTCAAATTCATGTACAAAGTTGTAAAACCCCAAAAGATAGAGAAGTGTTCTTTAAAGTTAAAACATTCTCTCTAATACTCACCAAAATTTTAGACTCTATTAATTTCTCAATCTTTTTTCGAACTCTCTTTAAAATTTTATTCTTTGGGTTATTTATACTTACCCAATTTTTTTCCCAAAAATCCAATGAATGATAAATTCGGCGACATTAGTCATGCTCGCCGAACTTGCTAAGTGGATCGCCCTTCTCTCCTCAGCTTGCCTTGTGATGCTCTAGGCTTCATGTATTTTAAACTCGGTTGGCAAACTTGGTTGAGTTAGCCTTTCACATTTTGTGACTTGCCGAATACCACCTTAGTCCGTCATTCGAGCTTTAAATCTTTGCCTAAAACACTGTAACTTTAGGTGATGATTGTCAAGTCTGTTGTTCTTAGTACGCGCATCGCATTGTTTACTAGAGTTCGCTGACCTTCCTTGTTAGCAACAAGTTCCTTGCACTATTAGATTGGGTGAGTTCATTCTCAGTAGGTGATTTTCCCTTCATTCTACGCAATCAACAATATTCACTTTGTACTTCTTTTTGTATTTTTGACTCTTTTTTCAATCATCAGTCCTTACCTTGTCTAATTGGCTTAATAACTTCAAATAATAAGTATTACTTTAGAAAATGACAAAATTAGGCATTGAAGACACTAAATATTAAGCTAAATAGACCTTAAATAAGTGTAAATCAACCACTCATCAACGAATCGACAGAGGATTTCAAGTACGATCCAAGCCATCATGGATCAACATCCACTTCAAAAGATATGTCAAAAGGCTCTAATTATGATGTACTCCAATCCTGAGAAAGCACACAACCTCTGGTAATGTATCGAAGATGCATAAATAGGGAGGGAAAACATAGAGGCTAACAAGTTGTGCAAACACCTAAACTAAGGCTCATACTATCATAATCAAGTCTTCTATTCTAGTCTACAAGGACCTAGTTGTATGAAACGATGTGAGAAACATAATAAATCCTACAAGGTTTGTGGGTCTAAGGCATCACTGGTCTATCATACTGTAAGGCCGAGCTAGATTTTAAAAACACATAATAATATAAGTAAATAACATAGCATGTTGCAACACACATACAACCCCCAACTAGCATGGTACTACCCTCAAAATAGTATCGATAAATCCTAAAACATGGTCTCTAAGAAGTAAAGTAGGAACAACTAGGTACCCGACCTCAATTCACACTAATCATCATGAGTTCAAGCATTCATGCTCAATCAGTTTAGATAGGAAGTTGTAGCCTAACTGTAGGGCGACCGCACATGCTCTGATTCACAAGGACAAAGCTTTTAATTTTTGGAATGGCCTTTGAGCACTGCCATGCTATCAAGAATAGGATCACAACTTTAGTACGCTTGTTTAGACAGAAAAATCACATAAGATTGAAATGGATCAATTTTAGAGTAAAAATGAAATTGTGGGACCACATTGGATTTTGAAAAATTGACTTCGTCAAAAGTCTTAAGCTAATACTCGAACTTGAACACAATCCGAGGCTCGGTGGTAGCCACAACAACAACATGAAAAGAAAGCACCAAAACTAAGATTAAGAGGCTTGGTGCAGAAACTAAAACACCAATTTTACCTAGAATGGGGGAGGGGGGGGGGGCACCAAAACAATTCAATCACACCATAACATATCCACAACATCCACGGATCCACTAAACTTCAAATCTCCAAAATCCTACAAGAATTCAAGGATAAAAGGCCTTATGATCTTTTCCTCCAATGTTGGTTTCCCAGTAGTTATTAAATAAGTCTAGTTCTTGTGACTCTACACGAATGTAGGAGGCCCTTTGCGAAAGTGGATCTCACAAACAAGCCGAGGGTCCCACGAACCTAGCGAAGAGTAAACATGCTCCCAAATATTGCGGCATGGATTTAACAAATTCAGGATCCGAGATCATGGCCTAGCCCTCGCGAAAGCAACTTGTAGGTCAATTAAACTTCATGATCGCGACCAAGGGCTCTTTGAACGCGAAGACTATATGAGCCTGCACTAGCTTATATGCATCAGCTTGTTTGGCAAGTTCCACAAAATACGATGAGGAATTCAAAATTCGTTTGGAACCCTGTGCATGTTAATAAATTTGTTAGGAACCCCATGAATGCAAACGATATATGTAGCCCACCCCAAACTCTTTTTTTAGCCAAAATCTTCAAGGGGAATCATAATTAGCTTTGAGGCCTCGATATCTAAACAAAGGGTGGTTCTAGACTAAATACAACATCCCAGATCTAATCGCACTGAAGGAATTCTCACCTGAGTTCGTTTACTTAGAATGTTGAATAAAGTCACACTTGAAAGGTAAAATGCCTACTCACGCAGAGTCACACTAAAACCCTAGGGAGTTGTGTCGACTATGGTACTAGCCTAAAATTACCTTTTCAGAGTTATGGAAATGTTACAATTTTATTCTGAGGTCATCTTCGCAAACTTTTGGTAAAAAATGTCTTTTCAAAGTTCAAAAGCTCCAAAACCCTCAACCTCGCATAAAGATTAAATAAACCACCAGGTGACTGAACTTGAGTCTGAGTAAGTCCTAAATGTCTAAGAGTTGCTACAAGAAAGCTCTAGAGTTTAAAAGGGTAGGAAAAGACCCAAATCCCCCTAACTTAATATGCTAGAGGCGACTTATGGGCTGACCTACAATCCATATAAAAATATTTGGACCATACTTGTTACTCGTAGAATGAGATACTAGGGATTTAAATTTCTTAATCTTTTAAACAAGACCACTCTATGGTACATATAGGATTCCATAGACCGTAGACCCAACCATAGAACCTATGAACAAAAATCCATTCGAGTATGAAATTAACTTCCATGAGATAGGTCTACGACACATCAAAAGATAAATGACCTACATAACCCTCCGTAGACCCAAAATTTGAACAAATTTTTAACTACATCTTCAACTCATTTCATGAACAAATCCTACCGGCCGTAGAAATTTATTCGTACTATCCTTTGGTCCATATGTAAAGTTTCGTTACCCAAAATAAGGAAATCGTCAACATAATCTTTACGACTCCATTCTATAGACCATAGACCTTCTACATCCGTAAATAAGACCCGTAGACTTTGACTAGTAATTGACAATGCAAGTTTGCTTTTCAAGATGTTACAATATCTTCCCCTAGGAACATTAATCCTCTAGTGGGACATAATCTAGCATGAATAGAGTAGGAGAAACTAACATCCCAACATGAATGCAAATTTCACCAAAATGCATATAAACATAGAAAATCACTACAAGCTAAGTCATAACATCAAAATCAACTTTTCATGAACATACATGCATATGAAAACATGAGAATGACTAAAAGCTATCATTCTGAAAGAAATAAATCGTGAGGAGCTAACACCTCAAGTTAGAATATAAGTGGGGGGGGTGGGGGGAAGATGAAGATATCAGGACATCTAATCAGCTTTGGGTTCCCAAGTTTCACCCTCAACTAATTAATTCCTCCAAAGAACCTTCATCAAAACAACCTCTTTTGTTTCTCAACATCAGAACTTGCCAGTCTAAAATCTCAACGAGGACCTCTTCATAAGAAAGATTTTCTTTATCCCCAAACATTTCAAAGGTACAATGAACGTCACATCTCCAAAATACTTTTCCAAAAAAGACACATGGAATATCGGATGTACCAATGCTAAATCATTACGTAACTCCAGTTCGTAAGAAAATTTGCAAATATACTTCAAAATCTGATATTTGAATTGGCGAATGAGCTTCCCTTTCTTTCCAAATCTCATGAAACCCTTCTTAGGTAAAATTTTCAAGTAGACCCTCTCATCATCATCCAATTCTAGTTATCTTCTTCTAACATTGAATTAAGACTTTAGTGGACTTTGCGCCATTTTCAACCTCTCACAAATTAAGTCGAACCCTGTCCATAGACTAATGCATGAATTCGGGTCCTATCAAACTGACCTGTCCAACTTCAAACCAAGCAATAAGATATCTACACCTAGTACCATAGAGAGCCTCAAATGATGACATTACAAAGCTAAAGTGATAGCTATTGTTATATGAAAACCTTATCAAAAGTGAATTGCCATCAAGATTTTCCATAAGTCAATCATACACGCTCTTAATATGTCTTCCAAAGTATAATTGGTACGTTTGGTCTATCAATAAGATTGAGGATGCAAAGACATGCTATGTTTTACTTGAGTACCCAGATGTTTCTTGAATGACTTCCTAATCTGAGAAGTAAATGAGTACCCCGATAGGAGATAATTGACAAATGAACTCCATGCAACCTTACCATTTGCCATATATAAAAAATTTCATAATCTTGCGATGAGAATGAAGTCTTCACGGAAAGAAAGTGAGTACATTTCGTCGTTCGGACCATTATGACCGAAATCGAGTCAAATTATCGACGAGTGCAGGGTAAACCAATTACTAAGTCCATGTTCCAATCTTCCCACTTCCATGGAGGGAATATATTGTTTTGAGATAAACCACCTTGTTTCTAATGCTCAAGTTTTACTTTTTGACAATTTGTGCATTTAGCCACAAATTCCGCAATATCCTTCTTCATCCCATCAACCAATAAACTTCCCACAAATCATGTTAGATCATGGTAGCTCTTGGATGAATAGATTATTGAGAGGTGTGAGCTTTTGTCAGAATTTGACTCTTCAACACATCAACATTCGGATACATAACCGACCTTAGTATTGAAGGACACCATATTCATCTATAGAGAAAGCCTCAGTGGCTTTTCAGGAATCTAAATTCTTAAACTCAACAAAAATCAAATCAAGATTTTGCTTAGCCTTCACATTCGATACAAAAAATAATTCCAAACAATTATGAATTACAACACCACCCTTGTTTGAATAAACTGGTCTAACAACCAACCGGGTAAATCTTTGATCATATCTGAACTAACTCTTTTATATCATCCTCAACATGAGAAATAATACCCATTGATAATCGACTATGAGCATCCACAACCATATTTGCCTTTCCGAGATGAGATATGACACTCACATTGTAATCTTTTAATAACTCAAGCAACCACCTTTGGTGAAAAATCAAATCCTTCTCAGTCAACACATATTTTAAACTCTTGTAATCGGTGAACACATGTACATGAACACCATACAAGTAGTGTCTCCAAATCATTAGAGCAGTCATTATCTCCTCTAACTCCAAATTATGAGTCAGATAATTCTTTTTATGCACTTTCAATTGCATTGAAGTATAAGGAATGACTTTCCCTTGTTGCATCAAAACACAACCTAGACCGATCCGTGAAGTATCATATTAAACAACAAAACCATCTAATACTTCCAATAACATAAAAATAGGAGCCAAAGTGATTCTATCCTTTAACTCTTGGAAACTCTTGGAACATGTTTCCGATAATAGAAGTTTTACCTTTTTTAAGTCAATGTTGTCAAAGGATCCTTCCACAAAACTTCTATAGTAATAGGCCAAACTTAAATAACTCTGTGTATCCAAGGAGGAAACCTTTCTAGGTCAATTATTAGCCTACTCAGTTTCCTTAGGATCGACTTGAATACCTTTACCATAGATATTATGACCAAGGAAAGAAACCGACATCAACATAAACTCACAGTTGGTAAATTTAACATACAATTCACGGTCCTTGAAAATTGGCAACACAATCATCAAATGCTTAACATGCTAATCCTTACTCCATGAGTAGATAAATATATCATCAATACAGACAATCACAAGCATATCAAGGTATTCCTTAAACACCTTATTCATTAAACCCATAAGCCTGTTGGGGCATTGCGACCTAAATAATATCACCGAAAGCATTTAATGACCAAACAAAGTTCGAACACCAATCTTCTGAATGTCATTCTCCTTTACATTCAATTGGTGATAGCCCGACCGAAGGTCAATCTTAGAGAAGTAACTTGCTCTTTGGAGTTTATCGAACAAATCATCTATCCTTGGAATAGGATACTTACTCATAATGGAAACCTTATTCTATTGTCAATAGTCAATACACAATCGGAGAGAACCACCCTTATTTTAAACAAACAACACTGGAACACCCCATGGAGAGATACTCGGTTTAATAAAACCATTTATCGAACAAGTGATTAAATTTTTCCTTTAACTACTTAAGTTCTATTTGTTCCATACGATAAGGATGAAAATTGATCAGCTTTGTATCCAGAAGAAGGTCAATACCAAAGTTTATTTCCTTTTCATGAGAGATACTAGGAAGATATTCGGTAAAAACATCTAAAAATTCATTTACAATCAGAACTAACTCAAGCGTAGGGGTTTCAAAAATCTATATCCCGAACCTGAACAACATAATAAATGCAACCTTAAGAAATCTTTTTCCTAGATCTTAGGAAAGATACCAACGGACCTTTAAGAATATAATGTCCCCCTTCCCATGATATGATAGGTTAATTTGGAACTTTGAATGTAACCTATCTTGTACTACAATCTATGGAAGCATAATATGCCTGAAACCAATCCATCCCAAGAATAACATCAAAATATAACATATCAAGCTCTATAAGATAAACATGAGTGACTCTATGAACAATTGAAATAGGACAATTTCTATAAACTCTCTTAGCCATAATAATGTCACCCAAAGGAGTAGAGATATGAAAGGGATTGGAAAGAATTTTCGAACCAACATCAAATCACATGGCAACATAAGAAGTACCAAACAATTTGGTATCACTCTAATCAAGTAAGGAAAAAACATCAATTTGAAAGAGTTTACAGCATACTGGTTACCACATCCAGAAAAGCCTCACGATCATATCGAGTCAAAATGGCATAAAATCTATTTTACTTCAGAGCACCCGAACAAAAACCACTAGGTTGAAGTTGCCTACCATCCCTTCCCTTAGTAAAAAGCAATGGGGAATCTCTCATCTTTTGAACACTATTTCCAAACTTAAAACAACCATCCATATAGGCTGAACAATTTCCTTCATGTTTCTTACCAAACCTAGTACTGGTGGGGATAGACTGTAACGACTCAAAAAATGAATAGGTGAAACTAGAGCCTAACTAGTGTGTTTGAGTTGTTGTAAGGTTTAATGTGGTAGAATATTGTCTCGGGCTTAGGTTGAGGGGTTTAGGGGTTAAACGTCAAGTTACGACTCCACAAGGACCACCCTAGGGGTCCTCGAAGAGGACCCTAAAGACTAACCCCCAAGACCCCAAGAAACCAAAAATATGCCCAAGTGTGGTGAACTACAAAAGGGGACCTACGCTCCGTAGGTCCATCCACTCCCCGTGGATGGCCTCTATATGTCAAGATCCCAAACACCAAGCTGCAGCCACAAATCATGAATTGCCAATACGTCCCGTGGTCCCACCCACAGTCCATGGGTGGGGTTCGTGTGTCATGTCTGTGTTGCTGTCTTGGACTCGGCCAAGGTGAGGGTCTTTTGGTAAATTCATTTTACGATTAGTTGAGCTAATGGATGGTTATTATTGATTAATTAAGGTATTTTAAGGGTTTTAAAAGTATTAAAACACCTTTTCTAATTCATTCTTCCAAATCACTCAAATTAGAAACCCACCTCTCCTAAAGTTCTCTCTCTAGAAACCTCCATAGGAGGTGAAGGAAGCAAGCTTTGAAGGTCAAGTTTTCAACCTTTTCAAGTAATTTTCATGGATTTCTTCCATAAAAGGTATGGTAGTCTTCATCCTTGACTTAGTTTCTTTCAAGGAGCCAATTTCAAAGTTTATTTCAAGTCTCCAAAAGCTCCCCAAAAACCCTACTTTTCAATCTTAGCATATGTTCGATTCTAACGATTTTCCAAAGGCTTCATTGCGTTGAATTATGAATGAATTGTGGATATAAATTTGAATTAATATGATTGCTCCCTTGAACCCATGTTTTCCCCCAAAATCCTAAATTTGTGATTTGTGATTGGGAATTGATTGATCCTGGAATTATGTTTATTTGTTTATGTTTATATTGGATTGATGATTGAATCATGTCAATTTCCTTATCGATTGTAGTATCTTCGATTTATGGGTTGATGTTGGTTCATAGCCTTGAAAGGCAAGTTCATGAAGGATATATGAATGACTATGATGTGAAGTATGTATGTGTGATCTCAATGAAAGTGTTATGATCATCTTTAGAATGAAATAGTTTTATGATTGAAAGCATAGTCTCAATTAACACTAATGAATGATGATAATAGAATGTGAAGGGTTTTCTTCTATATGATGTATATCTTGAATTGGTAGGCTTATGCATCCTTTTCTTGAATGAATGAAAGTAATGTGAATATTGTATCTTCAATTGGTAGGCTAAGGCATCCTTTTGTTGTATTGATGAATGTGATCTTGATTGAACTACTTTGAATTGGTAGGCTTAGTCATCCTCTTCTTATGTTGCTAATGTATCTTTCTTAATGAACCATTAACCGGTAGACCTAATTTTGGTAGCCCTTTCATGGGGAGTCTATGAATGAATGTAATCAACTTGAATCGGTAGACCTAATGTTGGTATCCCTTTCATAAAAGAATGGTGAAGTATTCTAGGCTATGTCTTGAATCGGTAGACCTAATGTTGGTAGCCCTTCATGATGAGTCTAGAAACTAATGAATGAATGATAAACCTTGGATCACTAGACCTAATGTTGGTGGCCCTTTTCATGTGTAATGTACCTTGGGTTTCTAGGCCTAATGTTGGTGGCTCTCTCAAGTACAATAATTTTAATTAAAATGAACTACTCTATGTGAATGGAAGCTAAGCACCAAGAGGTTATGGTTAGATTGAAGTTCTCCCTAGTTAGGCCGGATTTCAATGAACATCTTTCATATCCCATAACTATGTACCCACATAGGTCCTAGCTAGTGGATCCACTTAAGCTAAATATTACCGGTCTTACCTTAGGCAAGTAGACCACCTCTTTACGGTGTGGTGCTTCATGAGACCGGATTCCATGTCTAGTTAGCATGGTCTATTTCAGTTAATGTTTATTCCCATCATGTGAGAGGTGCATTATGGTTTCTGGAAGTGTTTTATGAAGTGTGGGTGGTAGTATAGGATGCCATCCATGCATTGCACGAGTAAGCTTTGAGAGGGTCATAGTGAGTTCTCTAAGGTCTTAATAAGTAATGTATGAAAGTGCCCTAAATGAAGCTAATGAAGAATGTTGAATTTTGTATGCTTAATGTAATGATGCATGCTATACTTGGAGTGAATTAGGAGTTACTTTCTTGTCACGCCTTATGTAATGTTTATGTCTCTTATGTATGAGTATTGTATGAAGATGGAAAGGTTGAATGGTAAGTTCACTTTTGGTGGCCTTAATGTGGTATCTAGTGTGGATGGTGGTATGGGACGCTATTCATACATTGCACAAGGTATGGTTTGGGATTTCTTTAGGTGGAAGCTTAATGTAATGAAATGTCATGTATGTTGATTATGCTCAAATGTGAATAAATGACTTGTATGTTGGTTATGTTTGTATATTGTGACTCTTATACATATGTTCATGTAGTTTTCTCAATTTGGCATAAATCATGATTTCCAAAGAAACTCTTTGTTTTATGGATGGTTTTTCACATTGCCTCCATACTTAGTACTTAATTGTGCTAACTTATATTTCTCTATTTTTTACTAAAGTGTACGGTAGTGGAGATTTAATGTTCTATACTTTGAGAATAGGTTTCTAAGGAGCTTGGAGATGAAGACTTAGTGAGTCCTCATAGTTAAGAGGACAAAATCCACTATGTTCCCTTTATGTTTTTCATTGTATGTTTAGAGTTTTGTATGGTCTATGTCCCAAAGTTGTAGTCAAAGTATTAGATGGTTTAAGATATAGTATAGAAAGTCTTCCGCTTGCTTTTTATGAAAAATGATTTCGATTGTAAATGAAGTTTTAAATTCCGCCTTATTTTCCTATGTTCTTATGTTCAAGAATGCTATGAGGCTTGTATGAGACCCCTTCGGGGTCAAGTATGTCGTGTCACATCTAAGGGCTAGACTTGGGTCATGACAAACATGGTATCAGAGCACAAGATTTTGGAATGGTTTTGAGGATGTCTCAAACCATATCTTGTAGAGTCTTGTTCATAGTGTGAAGCACGCCACATTTATGAATAAGAGGCTATTGGGAGTTAGGAATGTCTCACTTCTTCATTCTTCAAGTCGTGCCATAGAGTCTAACTGGATAATGTCTCTCTCTTATTCCTTATCCAGTTGCCTTTAGGATATGACCACTTGGAAGGCTTATGCTAGAAGAGGTGAGGGAGGATGGTTGGTTGTGATGCCAATTAGGGCTAACTGACTTGATAGATTTGAGGTGATAGATTATGATGTTGTCTTTAGTATGAATAGGTTGCTTTATGGTTATGCTTAAGATGATGGTAGAACCCGACTTAATCATGATCAGTTTTGAGGTTCATGAGTTAGGTTTGCTTGAATTTCTCACCTTAAGAGGTGTGGTGAGTTTGAGGAGTTTAGACCCGGTGTGGTAGACTCATATGAGACCTTGAGTGGTGTTGGTAAAGTTGTTTGTGAGCATGAGTTGCTTAATGAGGACCTTCCTTGTTTAAAAGCACCGGTATGTTGATGGTTTCTTATAAGTTGTGAACATGTTCTTAAGATTCCTATGTTATGTTCAAGTAAAACCTTAGTTGGGTATACTCCTAAGTATTGGATAGTATGTTGAATAGTAAGAGTTATAGTTGGGGGTGCTAGTTGGGGTAGGCCAAGGGCCAATGAGAGGTCCCGATATCCTCATTCTCTTTCTTTCTATCCCTATTCGAGCCTAAGACAAAGAGTTCTTTTTTGGCTTGTTTCATGTTTTGGAGTCATGTGTGATTATATGTTTCCATGGTCTTCTTCTGTTATGCATGTTCTTGACAAATTCATGTTTAAATGAGTGAATGAGTTTTCATGAATTATGTTCCTCATGTTAATATGCATTTAGTATGAGTTATTTATATGCTTCATGAGATGAATTGTTGAACATGCCTAAAGGTGCTTTGAAGAGAAATTGTATAATGTGCTTAATGATGTTTTGTTGAGCAAGATACGAGTTGGAGAAGGTAATTCCTCCAATGAAATGAGAAATGTTGAAGTTATGATGCATAATGAGTTTGTAGATGTAGTTCCTACTTTCTTGTGTTGCATTGAGCTTATTGATGTGGAGTTGATATTTCCTCCTTGTTTTGTGCATTTCTTTATGATGTTGCATGTATGATGGGCTACTAGTCTTGAGTCGTTAACCCCTAATGTGTTTAAAGTGTCATTCGAGGACGAATGTTCCCAAGTGGGGGATAATGTAACGACACGGAAAATGAATAGGTGAAACTTGAGCTTAACTACTGTATGCTTGAGTTGTTATAAGGGGTTACACGTCAAGGTACGACTCCCCAATGAGAACCCTAGGGGTTCTTGAGGGGGACCCTTAAGGCTAACCCCCAAGACCCCAAGAAATCAAAATTCTACCCCAAGTGTGGTGACCTACGGAAGGGGACCTACGCCCCGTAGGTCCATTCACACCCCGTGGTTGGCCTCCGTAGGTCAAAGCCCCAAACACCAAGCTGCAGCAACGAACCACTGATTGCCAGTACAGTCTGTGCTCCCACCCACGGTCCGTGGGTGGGGTTCGTGATTCATGTCTGTGTAGTTGTCTTGGACTCGGCCAAGCTGAGGGTCTTTTGGTAAATTCATTTTAAGGTTAGTTGAGATAATGGGCGGTTATTATTGATTAATTAAGGTATTCTAAGGGTTTAAAAAGTATTAAAACACCTTTTCTAATTCATTCTTCCAAATCACTCAAATTAGAAACCCACCTATCCTAAAGTTCTCTCTCTAGAAACTTCTATGGGAGGTGAAAGGAAGCAAGCTTTGAAGATCAAGTTTTAAACCTTTTCAAGTTATTTCCATGGAATTCTTCCATAAAAGGTATGGTAGTCTTCATCCTTGACTTAGTTTCTTTCAAGGAGCCAATTTCAAAGTTGATTTCAAGTCTCCAAAAGCTCCCCAAAAACCCTAGTTTTCAATCTTAGCATGTGTTCGATTCTAAACGTTTTCCAAAGTCTTTATTGCATTGATTTATGAACGAATTGTGGATTTAAAGATGAATTAATATGATTCTTCCCTTGAACCCATGTTTTCCCCCAAATTCCTAAATTTGTGATTGGGAATTGATTGATCATGGAAGTATGTTGATTTGTTTATGTTTATATTGGATTGATGATTAAATCATGTCAATTTGCTTATTTATTGTAGTATCTTAGATTTATGGGTTGGGGTTGGTGTTGGTTCATAGCCTTGAAAGGCAAGTTCATGAAGGATATATGAATGACTATGATGTGAAGTATGTATGTGTAATCTCAATGAAAGTGTTATGATCATGTTTAGAATGAAATAGTGTTATGATTGAAAGCATATTCTCAATTAACTGTCACGAATGATGATGATAGAATGTGAAGGGTTTTCTTCTATATGATGTATATCTTGAATTGGTAGGATTATGCACCCTTTTCTTGAAATAATGAGAGTAATGTGAATATTGTTTCTTGAATTGGTAGGCTAAGGCATCCTTTTGTTGTATTGATGAATGTGATCTTGATTGAAGTACTTTGAATTGGTAGGCTTAGGCATCCTCTTCTTATGTTGCTAATGTATCTTGACTTAATGAACCATGAATCAGTAGACCTAATATTGGTAGCCCTTTCATGAGGAGTCTATGAATGAATGTAATGAACTTGAATCGGTTGACCTAATGTTGTTATCCCTTTCATAAATGAATGGTGATGTATTCTAGGCTATGTGTTGAACCAGTAGACCTAATGTTGGTAGCCCTTTATGATGAGTCTAGAAACAAATGTATGAGTAATAAACCTTGGATCGGTAGACATAATGTTGGTGGCCCTTTCATGTGTACTGTACCTTGGGTCGGTAGGCCTAATGTTGGTGGCCCTCTCAAGTACAATTATGTTAATGAAAATCAACTACTCTATGGGAATGGAGGATAAGCACCGAGAGGGTATGGTTAGATGGAAGTTCTCCCTACATTAGGCCGGATTTCAATGAACATCTTTCATATCCCATAACTATTTGCCCACATAGGTCCTAGCTTGTGGATTGACTTAAGCTAAATGTTACCGGTCTTACCTTAGGCAAGTAGACCACCTCTTTACGGTCTGGAGCTTCATGACACCGAATTTCATGTCTACCTCACATGGTCTATGTCGATTATTGCTTATTCCCATCATTTCAGATGTGCATTATGGTTTCTTCAGAAGTTTTATGAATTGTGGGTGGTAGTATGGGATGCCATCCATGCATTGCAAGAGTTGGCTTTAAGAGGGTCATTATGAGTTCTCTAAGGTCTTACTGACTAATGTATGAAAGTGCTCTAAATGAAGCTAATGATGAATGTTCACTTTTATATGCTTGAGGTAATGAGGCATGCTATACTTACTTCCTTGTCATGCCTTATGTAATGTCTATGTCTCTTATGTATGAGTATTATATGAAGATGGAAACGATGAATGGTAGGTTCACTTTTGGTGGCCTTAATGTGGTATATACTGTGGATGGTGGTATGGGACGCTATTCATACATTGCACAAAGTATGGCTTGGGGTTTCTTGAGGTGAAAGCTTCATGTAATGAAATGTCATGTATGTTTCTTATGCTTAAATGTGAAGAAATGACTTGTATATTGGTTATGTTTGTATATTGTGCCTCTTATACGTATGTTCATGAAGTTTTCTCAAATTGGCATAAAGCATAATTTCCAAAGAAAATGTTTGTTTTAAGCATGGTTTTTGCATACTTAGTACTTAATTATGCTAACCCATATTTCTCCATTTTTTACTAAATTGTAAGGTTGTGGAGATTTGATGTTCTATACTTAGAAGATAGGTTTCTAAGAAGCTTGGAGATGAAGACTTGGTGAGTCCTCATAGTTTCGAGGACAAAACTCACTATGTTCCCTTTATGTCTTTCATTGTAAGTTTATAGTTTTGTATGGGAAATGTCCCAAAGTTCTATTAAAATTATTAGATGGTTTGAGACATAGTATAGAAAGTCTTCCGCTTGCTTTTTATAAAAAATGATTTCGATTGTAATGAAAGTTTTAAATTCCACCTTATTTTCCTATGTTCTTATGTTCAAGAATTCTATGACGCTTGTATGAGGCCCCTTCGGGGTCGAATACGCCGTGTCGCATCTAGGGTCTAACCTCGGGTCATGACATATATGATCATTATCGTCATTTCCTTCTTGAGGCTTAGGATTAGACACTCTATCTTTGTGTAACATAGGAGCCGAATGATTAGAAGAACGCTGACCAAAACTCTTATACCACAATTGAGGACACCCTTGTCCGCCTGCCCTAGAATTTGAAAAGTCATCATCACCAGTCTTGCCCTCTTGGACTCTTTTGCTCTTTCCTTGAATTTTTCCTGATTAATTTGTTGGGCATATGCCATAAATTGGAAAATATCCATTTCCTTCATCGACATTGCAGTGTGGCATGCTTTGACAACAATGTCGTAACACCCTACACAAACTTACTCATCCTTGCCAATTGAGTGAACTTCAAAGCATACTCATTCACACTCATATTTGGTTGTTGGAGGTTACTGAACTCAAGAACTTTTTCTTCTCTAATTTCAAGAGGATTGAAACTGCTAAGAAAAGCTCAAGTAAATTTCTATCAATAAACAGGACCCACATCCATAGCCCTCTCATCCTTCCATTGTTTAAACAAGACTTCAACAACACCCTTGACTTGATAAGTGACCAACTTTGACTTTTAAACCATAGACAATATAATAATTCCTATAACCTTATCACCTCATTAATGAAATCTTAAGGATCCTCATCAATCTTAGAACAATGAAATTCTAGAGGGTTCATCCTAGTGAAGTTGCTTATCCTTGTCACCGCCTTACACACATTTTTGTCCATAGAAGCCTTATCCTTTTTCTATTGGCTTCGAGTGCCATGTCATAAGCCAACTCTTGGAAAGATACTCGAAATTGAGCATGAGTCACTTCCTCGCCCAAAGATCAATTAGAACTTGAGGAACCTCTGGCACCATGTTTTTGTTACCCACATTCCTTCTCACTTAATCTCTTTGAGCGTCCATATCCTAAAAAAGATCGAACACAATTTAGGAGAACGATCTTCATAGCGATAGAATTTATGGCACGACTTGAGAGTAAAGAATGAAGTAGAGTTTCTTATATTTTTTGTAACCTCCTATTCATAAATGTGGCGCGCTTCAAACTTCCGAACAAGACTCTACCAAATGCGACTTTTACGACATCGTATGATCTTTTTCTAAAACTTTGTGCTTTGAATACCAACTGTTCCATGACCCAAAGTACACCCTAGTTATGACATGGCATATAAGACCCTGGTAGGCTCTACAAAAGCCAGTTGACATACATATGCACATAGTAAAAGATAAAAGAAAGGCATTTCATTTCAATAAAATAGTTGCAATATTAAGCAAAAGCCTATCATAGTCTAAATAACTCATCAACTACACCAAAAGGAATGGTTGGGACATAACCCATACACCAGATACAACACCCAATAGTAAAGACATAAGAAAAGAAATAAAGGCGACACAATCCTTGGAGTATGAGGATTCACCAAGTCTTTCTACGATGATCAACTAGCCATGAATAGAGTAAGAAGAATCATGAAGCCCTCCATTAATGAAATAATGTAGGCACAATTACGCATTAGTACATGGAATGTAGTAATTATTAGGGTATGCATGAAAATATGAAATATGATCACAAGGGGATATAATGGGAAATATGATGTGTATGACCAAGCTAAGCTTAGTAAGTTATTTCAAGAAGAACCATAATAATGAACTTGGTCAATGCATCAAAAAATCGTTAGGAAAGCTTCATAAAACATTTGAATGTAACTTAGTTCATTTTGTGGGATATTTACTATTAATCAGCATAGACCATGTGAGCTATAACATGGAATTCAGTGTAGTAATCTCACATTGAAAAGACATGTCCTTGCTTGCCAAGGAAAATACTTTAAAATTATAGCTTGGGTGGATTCACTAGCAATCTCACATAAGCCAACCTAAGAGGGCACTTAGTTAGGGACAAAAATATTGCTACTAGAGACACGTAATCTACTAATAGGAGATCCTCCATCTCAATATCCTCTCGGTGCTATGTAAAATCCCAACGGAATTAGTTGTATTTATAAGCATAGAATTATCCATGGAAAAGCACAATTAAGTGACTAATTTAAGCTAAAACATCATATAATAACTCCTTAAAACTTGAATAGTGCATGAGTGAGAAAACCATTCACTAAACCATGAATCCGTAATGTGAGAAAACCTTTTATAATTTCATTGATGTTAATCATAGAGCTACCTATTGTAGCACCCCGGAAATTCTATGACTTAAGTTAGAGCCTCACCTTATGAATAATGACTTAAAAATGGTTAAAATGATGTTTATAAACCTAAAATAATGTTATTGACTTGGTTTGGAAGAGTAAAACTCTAAATGTCAAGAAACGACCACGACGTTCGGAAACTAGAGAAGAATGTGTTCTAGTGTGTCTTTAGGTTTTGGGCAGGATTGGGAGAGTCGTATGATGGTATAATCTGGTCAAAAGGTTTAAAATAGAATATATGTTCCTAGGGTCAAAACGTTCAAATATGACTCCTTGGGGTCACCCTAAGGGGCCTCGAGGAAGACCCCAACCTTAGCCAAGCAAGCTGCCAAGACAGCTTGCAGATTGCACTTGGAGGGAATAGCTGCGCGTCGCACACTTGCTCCCCCAAGGAGCAAAAATCTTGTTCATGACGCGGTCGTGTCGCGGACTGTACTTTCCCAAAATTTAATTCCAAATATCTTCAGGGAACAGCTCCGCGTCGCGGACTTGTTCCGCGACGAAAATACAGAAATTCAGAAATCTATTTTACTTCATTAAAGAGTCTATTTAAGTGAGGGGTATTTAAGGTACTTTAGGGAATGTGTATATAATGATTTTTAAGTCAATTTACCTCACTTTTATCACTCAAATACAAAACCCCAAAGATCTAAACCTAAAGTTCCTCCTTCTCTCTACTCTCTCTCTCTCTTCTCAAGAACTCCATTGAAGAAGGTTGGAGCTTCAAGAAGAATACCAACACTCCAAGGTTTCAACTCGGATTTTCGTGGTTAATTCATCAATAAGGTATGGTTGTTTATCACTCTTGGGATTCCTTTCCCCAAGAGGCCCCTTCAAGATGAATTTCAAAATCTCCAATTTCTAGGTTTCAATCCAAAAACGTGGGTCTTCTTTCTAAACTGAAATTGATGTTATAAACT
>JAJOOR010017545.1:0-21605 GCA_036250505.1 Solanum acaule
TCAATATCCCAAGCTTCCTCAAAAGATCTCCTCACTTTCCACCACCTACACTTGTAACAATAGAGAAATATGAAATTAGTACAATAAGTACTAAGTATAATGACCATGCAAGAAAACATGCACAACAGACATTTACAAAGAATGTATGCTTTTAAGACTTTCTTTAACAAACCTTTACAACCACAAGCATAAACCCACATTTCAAGTCACCATTCACAAATAAGACCATATTCACATCATTTACAACTCAATTAACACAAATGTACAATACTTAAACAAGGTAGCAAAGTAATTCCTTCATTACCATTTAAGCCTCTATCTCAAGTCACCCTAAGCCACACTTAAGTGAATAATGAAGTGACCGCCCATACAACCTCTTCATATACACCTAAGTGTTCCTAAGAGTTACCATAGACAAGGGTTTTATCATTACATTATAACATACTAAGTCAACATTCTTTATAAAACCATTTAAGAGACACACAAACATATAGGGGACAATCACATAATAGCCATAAGGCTTAGGGAACTCACTTTAGTATCTTCTAAGCCTACTCCTGCTATGTGTAGATAGCATCCCATACTACTACCTACACGTTGTAGAACCTATTCAATACTAGAGTGCACATCCCATATGATGGAAATAGGCCTTAACCAACATAGACCACACTAGCAAGGTATGGAATTCAGAGTCTATCCTACTCCGTGGAGGTTGTTCTACTTGCCAAGGGTAAAACTAAAAGCAACCCATGGTGGCACATGGTTTAAGAGATGTCCAAGGATGTTAATTGTGCCTAATCTCATGTTCAACTAGGCCACCATCCTAACCACATCCACTCGGTGCTTAGCCTTGGTTTCCATAGAGTATTCAATCACATATGTATAGAGAGGGTTCCTTTTCTTGTTCAACCAACTCATAGTACCTCTTCCCAAGAAAGGCCCTATTTCTTAGTCATAGCCAATCTAAGTTCATAAAGATAGCTCATTTGACTTTCTTAGATAAGGATTCTTATGCCGTTCCAGCTCCATCCATCTCTAAGTCTATCATTTCACATAAGAAGGGAACATCACCCTAAGACCCATCCTTCAAGGTTATACATTTACTTAGAAAAGCTAGACTCATGAAAAGGCACTATGCTTAATTCTACCAATTCAAGTCTTGGCCTAGAATTCCTCTTTTAGCATTTATAGAAAGAGCTCCATTACTAAGTCATAGCCCAACCAAACATTCATATATATAATCAAGCTTCCATGACACAAGACAAGATACTCAAGTCTAGCATAGGAGCCACAACATCATCTTATAAAGACTCATCATAGTCCATCATCACCACATATCACCATTTCAAGAGAAACATGCTTTCACATTAGCATAATAACACTTTATACAATATCACATTAATACCATTAGAACACCTTCACATTATAGCTTCACACAAACTTTACATATAGCTTCATATAGGACTTTACATATAGCCTCATATATGTATAATAATACAACAATATAATAACACTCATATAATGCCCTTCATGGCCTCAATTCACAATAATACAATATTCCAACATTATACAACAACTTTGCCAATGCCTTCATGGCTACAATTCACAATAATACGACACAAGAATAAGATATAACACTTCTACCAAAGGTGGATTCAACCTACCAACAACAATCAATTCAATAAAGAGAGTTCAAGCTTTATTACCATAATCCAAAGCCATAGACAAAATCACTAATACTTCACCCATAAGTCTTACCACCCTTAATTCATCCATTATCAACAATTAATCATAAATAAACATTAAACAACACAAGAGATATCAATACAATTCATTTTACACATAATTCCATCAACTTTGAATTTATAGAAATAGACTCAGTTCATAGCAAATTTTAGGGTTTTGTAGAAGACAAGGGTTCATGGAGTATTTCATTCAAAAACCACAAACAAACATCAATTAACCCATATCCCAACGTTTCAAATCATTTTCATGCAAGAACCCTTGATAGAATTCAAAAACAAGTTTTTAGTCACTTTTTGAAAACATTGTAAAATCCTTTGAAATTGACTCTAGGATGAAGATGAGTCCTAGATGAAAAGCTACCATACCTCAATTGATGAAATCTCAACAAAATTTGGTGGAAGGGAACCCTCAATTGAAACCCTAGCTCTCCACCTTCTTCTTCCTTGAACTTGAGAGAACTTTAGAGAGAGAAAGAACTTTGGGGTTTTGATTTGGAAGAATGAATTCTAAAATACAATATACAAGTTTAAATACCTTTAAAATACCTAAAATCACTTAAAACAATAACCCACATATTACCCAAACTACCCCTCACTTAGTTGGACCTTTTTAAACAAGTCAAATCTGAGTTTTATTTTCGCAAATTTCGTCGGGAAACAAGTCCGCGATGCGGGGGTGTTCCCACAAGTTTCTAAAAATTAAAAATCGAGACAGTAGAGTTTGCGGTGTCTCCGCAACGCGGAGCCACTTTTTGGCCATTGGTGGAGCAGGTTCGCAACGCGGAGCCACTCCCTCCAAGAACAACTTCAAGCTGCCTTGGCAGCTTGCTTGGCCAAGTGTTGGGGTCCTCCTCGGGGACCCTTAGGGTGGTCCCGGGGAGTCGTACCCGAACGTTTTGACCCTAAAAATATTTATTAAGACACTAAGATCACATCCACTGATTTTAGACTCCAAACAACACATAAAAACATGAACAACATACTAGAACACACCAACACGTAAAAGACTAGTTTTCGAACGTCTTGGTCGTCCCTTGACGTTTGACTTCCAAACTCTTTAAAACTGACTAAAAAAGCTATTCTTCATTATTTTAACAAGTTATTAATGCACAACACCTATGTGAGGCTCTACTTTATCCTACTTCATTTTGAGGGGCGTTACAATTTCTTAGCCCGAATGAAGGATATGATTTTAGTTCGCTTAGGCTTGTACACCCCTTCCCACTATAATTTTTCCCTTCTCGAAATTTCTAGAGTTACGAACTTAATATTACAATTAAGCACAACATAATAAGGGGACAACCAAGTCATGCCTAAGATTATATCAAAATTAGTCATATCCAAAATCACCAAATCAAGCTAAGTCTAAAAACGGATAAATAAAATAGGACAAGCACGATAGACATGGGTAACTATGACTGACTCTCCAACTGGGGTAGAAACATGGATAAGGGCATCAAGTATATCACAAAATCATATCAAACTCTGAGGCAAATCGCACAGATACATAAGAATAAGTAGAACCCGGATCAAATAACACATTAGCCATCCAGTCACATACAAAAATAATACTTGTGATCACCGCGTCAGACGCCTCTGTCTCATTCTTGATCGGAAAGGTATAACACTGAGCCCTATCATCTTGACGAACCACTTCCCTGCCTGGTTGCACATTACCTCTGCCTGTATTACTATTTCCTCTACCTCCACGGCCTCGTTGATTACCTCATCGCCCACCTTGTGGACGTCCTCTACCATTATTACCATTCCCCGCGAGTACCACTTCTCTAGAATACTGCTGCTGGAATCTAACACACGTGGGTGGGGACAATCTCTCTTCATATGCCCATATTCTCCACAGTTGTAACAAGTATGATCAAAAGATGGTCTGCTGCCCGTCGAAGGCGCGACTCCCTGGCTATCGTGAAAATTATGAGATGGAGTTCTGAGTAACTACCTGTAGAGGCGGGCATAGGGGACTGAATTGGCTTGGCTGCAAGCATTGGCCTTCCGGACCCCTTGGAATAAGAACCTTGAAAGTTACCCGAGTTCTTGACCCTTTTTGCCCATGCCTTAGCTTGACCGTCTCGCCTCACCCATCCACTTTCTTAACATAATCTGTTACCTCATTGAAGCTCCTCCCTGCAGAATTCATATGAACAGATAATACCTGCAACTCAGAATTTAATCCCCTAATAAATAACTGAATTCTCTCTTCCTTAGTAGTCACCAATTGAGTAGCATATCTAGACAAAACATGGAACTTGGCCTCATAAGCAGCCACAGTCAGCCATGAACTCATCCTTCTTGTGATCCCTCAAGGTCCTAGGCACATATTTCTCTAAGAACAACATGAAATTGGTTTCAAGTAAGTGGAGGTAAAGTAGAAGATCTGCATTCCATGTAAGCTCTCCACCACTGCTTAGCCTCACCTTGAAGTTGAAAGGACACGAACTCAACCCCATGTTGATGGACAATTCCAAACTTATGAAGCCTCTCATATCAATCTAAGATGAACTCATAAGCATCCTCACTCTCAGAACCAAGAAACACAGGAGGCTTTAGCTTTAAAACTTAGTCAACATTTCATGTTCATTACCAGTCATAACAGAACCCAACAAAGGACAGAAGAAAGCATCATTACCTCCCGTTCTGCCCACCTTAGGCGCAGTGCTAGAAATAAAAGGATTAGTAGGAGCTTGAGTATCTTGAGCAGAAAGAAGCACTCCAGGACCAACCAACCCTTTCAAGAATGACATGATCTGTCGAGCTAACACTGGGTCTATGGGGGGAACATCGGTAGTCTCAGCCTGCACCTCTTCCTCTTATCACACATCCTCAATATCAACATTCTCCTCTTCAATCTCTTCATATTGCGCATGAGGGTTCTCATTCACAGGAGCATTCGCAACAGGAGCTCCATTTCCAGCAGACGCTACTCTTCCACGACCTCTACCCCTAGCTCATCCTCTACCCCTACCTCGACCGCGACCTCTCACTGCAGATTCCTCAGCTGGATCATTGACAAGAGCTACGGGCCTAACACCGTTGAATATAATATTAACTATCTGCTGACAGAAAAGTGAAGGAGGTTAGATACCAATTTGAATCGCCAGATACCAATTAGAATCAAGTTATAGCACGAAAGGAGACAAGAGAAAACAGAGAGATTTCCTAAGTCCTATAGCCTCTCAAAGAAAAGTAAAGGCGTCCCCGTACCGTTCCGCGAGACTCTACTAGACTCGTTTTGGTACATCGAGATCAACGAACCAAGGCTCTGATGCCAACTTTGTCACGACCCAGACCGTCATGATTTCACCCACACTAACACTCCGTTGGGAGAACCACTACTACAACCCAACCGAGCAACTAATCTAAAAACTAAGGCATTTAAGTTACGGAAGCAAGTTAAATACTAAGGAAATAAATAGTGTTTCCATAAACTCTAACAAAAGTCTAACAATAATAAACTAACAATGCGGAAGTAATGCCTAGAACCTGAAAGTCAATGTACCAAAACATCTAACAATGAACCAAGTCTAAATAAGAAGGGATGCAACCCCAATCTAATGTACTAATCAACTAACTAGAACATAGTCTAAGTCCGGAATGGTGGACAAAGACGAAAGAGAACTCATGACAGCCCAGAAGAATTGGCTCACCCTTAAATTCAAACGATCATTGATCTCCTAAGCGAGGACTGTCAGTAGTCGCTTTAAGATGCCCTGTACTCAACAAAAATAAGAGCAAGTACAGTATCAGTACACAACCATAGTGTACTGGTAGGATCACGCGGCTATCCCACTAACTGCAACATACATAAGTCAATCAACAATATAATCACATGCATATAACGAACATATACAATATCATCAACATATACGAATAATGAACAACTTCACATTTTCAAGATACACAACTATATCAAATCATTGGTCCTCTCATGGAACCCAAACCCAAACAGTTAGCATACCAAAACGTGGTACCCGATCCAATGATTATGCTAGAACGTGGCAACCGATCCCATAATTATGTCGAAACGTGGCAACCAATCTAAGTTAGTTATGCCGAAATGTGGTAACCGATCCATTCAACACACCACAATCACAATCACAAGTATATCCTCAAGATCATACAATTAAGTCATGCTTTCATGGTAACCATCACTCATCTACCTCATTTACAACAAGTATGATCAACATTGCAATATTCATACATATACAAGTATCCTAATAAAGCAAGAACAAACATACATCACACAATCATAAAATCACAACCATCACCTACCTCGAAACAAACTTGAAACCCTAAGAAACTTGATCCTTCTCTTTTCGGATTCGTTCCACTTGTTCTTGGTCTACGAAAAATCATTATAATACGGGAATCAATAAGCAATCACTAATTAGTCGTATTACTAACAATTCTATGAACCCTAGATCAAACCCATGATCCTAATTATCCAATTTAGGGTTGTTTCTGTCACGCCCCGAGCCTACACCCTCGGCGGGACCGGCACTCAGAGACCATTGCTGGCCCCAAGCGAACCCTTGGCCTGGCTTTCTTAACTCAACGAAAACTTAACTCAACAACACAACTCAATGCAAAGAAAGGTTATAAACAACCAACTGATAAATACTGGCCAAAAAGGCAACTCGAGTCTCAAAATAGAATAGTAATATATATATACATAGATGAGAGACTCAAAGCTAACTGACTGACTGTCTATGAAGCCTCTAAAATACTGAGATGGATGTTGGGACAGACCCCGCAACATCCTAATAAAACAAAACTAAGAGAACAACATAATTGAGTCCTCCGGAACATAAGGAGGCTCACCACTGACTCTGGAGTGCTCAGCTGGATCAACGGCGTGCTGGATGCTGATCCTGGGTACCTGTGTCTGCATCATAATAAAATGCAGGCCAACTGGCGTCAGTACATGGAATGTACGAGTATGCGAGCTGGAAAGCTGAATCACAACTTAAGCTTGAGAGGAGTACAAAGAACGCTTACCTTGGCTCTGTACGACTCATGAATAACTGAACTCAATATATAAAGCAATAAGACACATGTAATATATAAAGCTTGTAAAACAATATAAATAACTTAGCTTGTTAATGATAAAACAATAACAACTCAACTTTACTTAAATAAAAGTAATATAACTTTTGGTAGGAGTTTCTTTAACTGACAATCATCACTATGAGCCCTAGTGATGATACAACGTTTTACCTCACGTTGCCCAAGGACCATCCTATACCTTGCCGTAATATAGGAAGCTAACTTTACCAAGCGGTAATACAACGTTTTACCTCACATTGCCCGAGGACCATCCTATACCTGGCCGTGATATAGGAAGCTAACCTTACTAAGTGGATCCACTAGCTTAACTTTCGTGATCATCTAAAAAGTATGATCCGAGAAATCCCATGTTGGCACATGGTTCTTATGGAGAGTTGAGTTAATATGAACTCGTGTCCCCAATTCGGTGCTCAATACTACTCCCAAAATACTTTGGCTCATAAGTGTCTTTAAACACATCTTTCTTTAGTTGAGATAATTACTCAAAACTTAGCCCAAAGGCTCTTTTGGAAAACATGTTTCCTCTCTTACTCAAATGTAAAAAAACATTTATAAACTTCTTTGAGAATACTTAGTTCCCTAATAGGTTTTGAGAAATGAACTCGACTTTAAACTCTTGACTTAACTTGAAACTCGATACTTCTTACTCGACTTGAAACTTGAGACTCTTACTCTTTTCTTGACATGCAACTTGAACTTTAAAACGACGTTAAAATGTTCAATAATGACTCTTGAAAAGCTCTAAAGACTTGCTTGAACTTACTTCTTAACTTTACTTGACTTGACTCTAGCTTCTCTTTAATTTGATACTAACTCGCCTTGAATTGGATTATGGATTCAAGGTATATGATCACACGTTTACGAATGAGTTCTTGACATTTAAACGTAACTTGAAGTGTTGGAAACAACTTGGAAACATAGGTACAATACCATGGAACATGCATGAGAAAGTCTGAAAAGAATGGGGGAACTTGGCGTCCTTGGCGCTCTGCAAGGCGCGGAGCGCCAGCCCTTGAAGCTCAGAAGAGACTTGCTGGCGCTCTGCTAGGTGCGGCGCCCCAAGGGGTGAAGTTCAGAACACTTCTTGGGGCGCTCTACAAGGGGCGACGCGCCACCCCCTATCCCCGAGAATTCGACTTTTCTCATTCTTTTCTCCAACTCTAAACCTCCTAAACACTAAGGGTTCCAGCTCCAAATGCTTAGAATCATCAATCCCTCAACATACAATAGAATACAACTCAAAAACCAACCGAAAACATGTCCCAAATCACAAGGGACTTCAACAACAAAATCAACAACACAACCAACAACTCCAAACAGTACAACTAACAACTTCAACAAACATAATCAATCTTTTCTCGAAATTAAATGAGTTTGGCGTATGGGGGAAAGAACCAACCAACACTATGAACTCACATACCTAGTAGGGATCACCCCCGACGATTTCCACGACAGAAACTTGCTTGATCTCCTCTTCTTCTCTTCTTCTCCTCTTCTTCTCTTCTTTTTCTCTCAAGCCCTAGCTCTTATTCTTTTAAAATGGGACAAAAATGATCCACAATCAGCCTAACACAACAATATAACCTCAAAAGAAAAAGCTAGGGAAAAGACCAAAATGCCCTTAAAATTTTCGGACGAATTTTCCTGTCCAACTGCCCAACTTCCAAAGGGTATATCTCACTCATACAAACTCAGAATCGAGCAAACTCGGTGGCGTTGGAAAGACATTCCACGAGCTTCGCAAACATAACTGGAAGTACTCCCAACTCATCCTGAGCTAGGAGTTACGACTGCTCAAAGTTGGCCAAAAATTCACTGATTTCCACACTTAGCCAAATTTCCAGATTTTCAAAATTCTTTCCAAAAATGAAAATTTCCAATTTTAAGCCTCTTTAAAGCTATTTCAAATTGTCGGATGTTACAGTTTCCACCATAGAATCTATAACAAAACCCTCCCCCATCAATATTCACCCATTCTATTACGTTCTACGGATTGAAAAACGGATTCGGGGTGTGAAATGCTTACCTTTAGCCTCAAGAATGGTGAAAAACGAGTAGAAGTCATCTGGAGTTCGTTCCTTAGCTCTAAAAGTCGTAAAGTGCATAATAAGGTCGTTTAGGGGTTTATTAACGACCTTAAGTCGCGTCGAGCCCGCTACAGCGGCCATCATCCCACTGTAGCGGCCCCGCCAGAGCGGCAAAATCCAGTGCCCAAGCGGCTGGAACGAAACAGAGAGCTATTTTGAGAAATCCAAAATCCTCATTTCACAACACACCTCTAACTAACGATACTCAGAAAATACCCTTAGAGCTAAGATCGATTTCGAGAGTTCTACTCACCCGAATTCAATTCCGTAAAATCGTACGGATTCCTTAACGAGTTATCTAACTACTCATGCACTCAAAATCATAAATGATTCACCCGATTGTTTCCAGATTTCCCTACACCTCAAAGACTCCGATTTCGTCTAAATCTGGACTAGGTTGGGAAAATCCAAATACTATGGAAAAAAATTTTGTCCCCAATTTTTTCCTCCGTTGGCTTTTCTATAACGACTGGAGCAGTTCGTTACAATAGTATTAAGACTAGAATGATCACATAGTCAATAACTGGTTTAACGTTACTGAAAAATGGAAAGCAAACAAAATCCTTCTTTCTTCAAGAATGGAAACAGAAGAATGGAAAAATTTACATTTTTAAAGTTTTCTTTTTCTAGCAGATGCTCAAATAAAGACCACTCTGAAGCACTTATGTAATATATTCCAAGAAAAAGCATATGTAACAATTTTCCAAGTCAAACTTTTCGAGAAGAAGTAATATTTACCCTACCATTGGTATATTCCAAAAGATAAATCATGAACACACAAAATCTAATACAAACCTTCATTTCATATACGATTGAATTTGGCACATAACCTTCTTGTTGTTGAGGATGCTGAGTAGGATTACCAATAACAAGACGAGTAATGTGTCTGGACTAAGTAATGTAAGGATAAGTAATGTAAGGATCATCGTATTAAAGTGGTTCACGATTGACGGTGCACCACAAATATATTGAAGTCGTTGGTTCCAAAAAGGCAACTAGTGTACATGTTCTAACTCCCAATTTGTATTTGGTCTTCACCTACGATCATGATGAAAATGTGTGGCTTCAAATAAAAATGGAGTTGGTATCATTTTTTTTCAATCCAAACTGCCTCATAACTTGATTAGGCAAGTGAACCTCGACGACATCCCAGCAAAAGATTGGAGTTCTAACACGCCATATGTCTCGACCCATGTGACAATAGTCAAGAAGGCTCTCAATTAAGTCATCAAATTCCCGAATAAACTACATGAAGAGAAAACAAATGAATTTCAACTAGAATATATATATAATGAAAACAAAACTGATATAACATCATACTTAATCTCCTCCATCATGGAATCAAGTGCATCCCTAAAAACTTTCAACACATGCTTAGTAGTATCGGTCCAACTAAAATGTACAAATCATCTAGTAGCACGTGGACCTCTAGGTAAACCAACAAGAAAAATATTTCTGATCCCTTTGTGAAATATTAATAAATAATTGATGTAGTTATTAAGTATATCTGGAGTAGTGGTAGAAATTTAGCTATTTCATTTTGGTTACCATGTGAGGCCTTACATAGAAAGCAATACAAGCACGCCAAGGTCGCTCTATTCCAACTATAAGATCTTATTACATTGACGTCCTCGAGCATATGAAGGTACATAAGCTTTAAATAATTGTCGGATGTATCAGCCATTATCGTACCAACAATCATCCAAAACATGTAACATCTAGCTATTTGATTGACCATATCTTGTGTTTGCAAGTCAGGTAATTGTAGTTGCTCTAGCATGAGTGCATTCAGTGTAGTTACCTTGAGGCTACTATAGTTGAAGTCTTGAGGACATGTAATTAAACCTAATAATCTTTGACAAATATTTTGCCAATTCCCTATGGTCCTCGTTGACTCATTGCCAAGTACTAGATCACCATTCATAGGTAAGTCATACAACACTTCTACATCTTGCAAGGTGATTGTTGCCTCATCTGTCCTAAAGTGAAACATATGAGTCTTAGGACGCCATCTCTCTACTAGTGAAGTGATCAAGCAACAATCAACAATCAACAATAGACCGGTTTGATATATAAACACCACATAATCCTGATAATTTAATCAATTCTATGACTCGTGGATGGATGGGATATTTCTTTACGAGGTTTCAAAATTTTCCATCACACCTCCTCGTATTTAAAATCATATTAACACTTTCATCTCATATATCTCGTGACCTATGGGTAAGTTGTTGAGTTAATACAGATGGTTCAAGTGGATCGGAATCCAACTGGTATGCACTATAACCAACCATATAAGTACCTAATAAAATAAAAAACACAAACAAAATCCTACGATCATGGTGAAAGTAAACTTAAATATTAACCTAATGTTAATCCAAAAGATTACAAGCAAATAAAAATAAAGTCATTAAATAGACAACATTCTACAACATAATATACATGTCATAACAAAAAAAAATTCAACTGTATTTATTGTGTGTGTTTTTAACTTACAGATTTTGTTTAGCATATGACTAGGTAAGTGATACATTGTGACTAAGACTTCAACGTTCAAATGCTTGTATTAGAAATTTTAGTTGTTGCAATCTATTAGATAGTGTCACATATATAACTCTCGATTTATATATGTTCTTGTGTACTTCAAATTTACAGAATCACAAATCTAATGTCACCTTATGTTTCATTAAAAATTTGGAAAACAAACTCAATTTTACTTTATTTTGTCATTTGATTTTTAATATTACGTCAATCTTCAAGATTCTTTTTTTTGTTCTCCTCCCACTTACCATTTAAACTTAAAATTTCAGGGTCAATATATATATTTTTAGAGAAGAGTAGAAGGAGCTTAATACAAGACACTCGCACATATAGTAATAGAAACTTGTTTTTCACTTTTTAAAAATAAAATAAAAATAGAAACAAGAAACAGTGATTAGCTAGCTAGTAGAGAGCCTGGTTGAAGGTAGAGCTGTCAAAATGGGCCGACCCAACCCAATCCAACCTTAATGGGCTAGAGAGTTAAATGGGTTGGGACGGGCTGACCCTTTTAATTAAAGGGCCTATAAAATAGCAGCCCAACCTAGCTAAGCGGGCCACGGGTTAGGACGGGTTGGCCCTTCAACAAAAAAAATGAATAATATTACTCTCTTAGAAAGAGTATCTAAGAATATCGAACGTTGACGTTTATGAACACGACATCAATACATACAAATTTTCATTTATGAATCACACACTTCGGTGAATACTTACAAAAATACATTTATGAATCACACACTTTGGGAATACATACAAAAATACATAATAGTCAACGTAAGATTTAGCGAAAAAATGTTGATCATTCCATCATTCCTCCCACAAAAAACTAGCTAGTTTAAAAGACTTGATTTATTTATTTTTAAAAATATTTATTGATAAAAACTTTATAAATAAAACACTACTAAAAATATATATAAACAATATTTTTAAATATATATAAACAATATTTTTAAATATTCATAGCCCACGGGCTGGCCTCTGAGGCTTGCGGGTTGAGCCTATGAGGCTAGCGGGCCAAACGAGGCTGAGCTAAAAGACCTTGTTCCTAAATGGGCCAAAAAAATTAAGCCCAACCCCACTTAATTCAAGGGTTGGGTTGAGCCGGCCTAGCGGGTCAAGCCCATTTTGACGGCTCTAGTTGCAGGTCAACCTCACAGTCATAGTCTTCCCTTCCATTTATTTTGTAAATATATTTTTTCATTATTTCTCTTTGCATCAACAACATGCATGAATCCTCTAAATGAATACATAACATACAAGAATCAGAATTGTTTGACTGAATCTATTTAGCATTATTCTACAAAAATGATATAAATACAAAAAGATAGAAATTCTAAAATCCAAGTATTCCTTCTACTATTTTTAAGAAAAAAAAACATACCTCGAAAATAAAAAAATTAACTTGGTTCCAAGCTTTTCCGAAGATTTATAATCGTAATTTATTGTGGAACTTGTTAAAACAAGAAAGCCTCAAAATTGATTTTAAAGTATAAGAGCTATCGTTTATCCACGAGATGAGGTTTTGACCCATTCATTGTCTTTCTGTGTTTTTATTCTTTCACACCTTCACTTCATCCACCAATTATCGGTTATGATTGGGAACAAAATTGTGAGGGCTGAGAAATTTTTGCGCAGGGCTTGAGTTTTACAGCAGTAGATTTGAAAGGGTTTTATATAAGTAGGTTCGAAAGGTAATGAAATACTGAAGGTAATAAAAACTAAATGGCATTGTTTGGTTGAGAGATGTGGACTTCCGTTATATTTTAATCTAAAATCGTTACTGACAGTAACGTATATTCATTTTACGTCGTTAATTTATCTTTTAATCAAATAAAGCCTAAAATGCTACTATGAATTTCATTTATACTAATTTTGTAAAAAATTTAAAAAATATATCATTTTGGTGAATTAGTTTAAATAATAACTTATTTTAATAAAAATAAATTCATATACAAGTCACCTTATTATAATTAGAAATAATTTAATTTTAAATTTTACTTTTATCCTTGATAAAATAATTTATAATTTTTATAAATATCTAAAAATTATTTTAAACCATAACTATTAAATTTTTTTTCTTATTTTCTTAAATATCGCGTAAAATTAGACTTGTCAATTGAGACGGAGGGAGTATTTTGTTGCCGCCAGCACATCCCACCTTCTTATTGGTCTCTATCATATTTTCCCCAAAGTTATCCTTTTTAGTAAAGTTGACAACTTGACATTGTCAAATATGGGAAAAAGCTTATCCGCAGCCGGATATACACTAAATTAATGTAATTTTTATTATTATGTGATTTAATAAAGTAAAACACATATTAATTAATTAAGATTAAGTAAAATGAACTATAAATTTAAACACATGACATGCATGTATTGAATTGATGTATACATTTGATGCGAGTAAATTTTACCCTCAACTATTCTTAAAAATCAAATTATATGAATTTTGACTAAATGTTTTAAATGTATTTTGTCATCATATAAACAGAAAAAAATTATAATTTATAAATTTTTTTATAATTTTTAAATATTTAAAATTTTATTTTAAAATATCAAATAAAATTTAATTTAATTTTGAAAGAATATAGATGGAATAGGTAGTAAGGATATTCATCGAGTGAAGAGATAGTAAAACTCCTACTGGCGGCTGACCAAAGTGGAATTGGAGCTAATCGAAAATGGCAGCTGAAGAAGCAATTATCATCACAGAGAAGGATGAGATGAGAAAATGGACAAGGAGTATGAGAGCCCAAGGCAATACAATTGGCTTTGTACCCACCATGGGCTACCTCCATCAAGGTCACCTTTCTCTAGTCCAAGATGCACACAATCAAGCTGACCTTATAGTTGTCTCCATCTATGTTAATCCAGGTCAATTCTCACCCAATGAAGATCTTTCAACATACCCATCTGATTTTCAAGGCGATATCGAGAAACTCAACTCTGTACCTGGTGGTGTTGATGTTATATTCAACCCCAAAAATCTGTATGACTATGTGAATTCTCAAATTGGAAATGGGTCTGAGAGGAATTTAGAAGAGAGTGGGGGAATGGTGGTATCTTGTGTTGAAGATAAGGGGATGGGGCATGAAACTTGGGTTAGAGTTGAAAAATTGGAAAAGGGATTGTGTGGGAATAGTAGGCCTGTTTTCTTTAGAGGGGTTGCTACTGTTGTCACCAAGTTGTTCAATATAGTTGAGCCTGATGTTGTCGTCTTTGGTAAGAAGGATTATCAGCAATGGAGGATTATTCAGAGAATGGTAAGATTTGCTAAAAACTTCCTCTTGTTTTTTCTGTTGAAATGTTGGATGTCTTTATTTGTACTAGCTGTTTGGATGGAGGTATTATAAGTTAACCCCGAATTAATTATCCCGGAATAAGTTATTCCTATGCCTAATATTTTATCCAATTATACCTTATAACTCACACCAAATGACTTCTAAGTGGTAAATTTTATGGTAAAAGATAGATGTTATCTCATTAATAGTTTTTGATTATGGACTCCCAAAAGATAGCCACAACAATCCCTTTGCTGTATCTAAGAATTCTTCGGATTTAGCATTTCTATGTGGTCAATTTTTTATTTATTTTTAATTAGCTATAAGCACTGTGGTCCAATTTATTTGATTTCTTGAAAATCCAATCATTCAATGAAGGTGTATATCCAGTAAGGAACAAAATGAATAAGTGAATGAAGGGAGTGAGGTGATGGAGTTTGTTCAGATTTGCAATTCAAAGTCTTAACTTTTGCATTGCTACTATTTACTGGTTTCTTCAACTTTGGTAAGCATTTATCATCGAAAACTTCAATTCCGCCAGTGGCAATGATTTCTTTATGTCGGCTTTGGAGGTTATGGTATGAGAGTGGAATGATGAATGATGAGTTTGATGTTGGTGGTTGATCTTGAAGTGTGGATGGATGGTGGTAATGAGATGGATGTAATAAAAAATGATGTTGGTGGTGAATTTAGCAGCAGTCGTTGCTTTCACTGCCAAAGAGGTGATTATGTTTTTTGTGGTTGGAGTTTTCTATTTTGTTTTCGTAATTGAAATACACAACTTGAGGGAAGAGAAGAACCTTTTTTTCCACTGTTTATGTGCCAGTCCTTTCTTGGTCACATTTTTATATCAAAGCGTTTGTAAAGCACACTCTTTATTTTAAAGAAAGATTGTGACTTAGATGTTCAACCGACACATATAAATAAGTATTGAAGGGCATAATAGGAACAAGCTTTAGTTTAGGTGTCAAAAAGAAAATTCAAGGCAGCTTTAAGGGGCAACTTATGTATTTGGCCATCTAACATCTATCAGTATAACAACAACAACATACCCAGTGTAATCCTACAAGGTGGGGTCTGTGGAGGGTATAGTGTACACAGACCTTATCAACTACCTTAGAGGTAGAGAGGTTGTTTTCGATAGACAACATCTATCAGTACATGCTACTATGATAAAGGGATTTTATTTTTATTCCAATGACTGTTAATAACATTTACTTTTTGTTTGTCAATAGCTTGATTTTGATGATGGCTTTATTTGCTCTTTTTATTCGTATTAAGAGGGGAGTTGAGTGTCTTAGATAGTCATGTACCGAAAGTTGTTATCTTTGGGGATCTTATGAAGAGAACAAATGGTGCATTTAGAAGCTTTGGCACTATATTTGTCATTATGAATGATGTTTTTGTGGTGCTTAAACTATTTGAAAAATTGGCTAAAAATGCAAAATTATCTTTTCTACTTTTTCGATTTCCTATGACTTTGATGATTAATTGAAGATAGATAACTCAACATCTTCCTGCATCAATTTGCGAATCTGGGTTAAGAGATAATTGAAATACTCCACCCTGTCAGTACGTAATTACTGTGCCGGAATTTACCGTACCGGACCAAATTTTGAAAGTTCAATATTTGGTATCTACTTTCAATTACCAAATACCGAATTAGGGAAACCAAACTTTGGAATTACCGAATGCCACGCCTAAATACGGCCGTCCGTATATGCCCCTCTGAAAGTAAAAGTGCTAATCAGGAAGATGTTGAAATGTTGCTTGGTTTTTGTTACTTTGCTAGTCTTAATCAAGTAGTATGATTTAGAGCTGAAGTCTGATGTGATTTTTAATTGATAGTCTTCAACTTAATTCTATTTCAGGTACGAGATCTTGATTTTGGGATAAAGGTGATTGGTTCTGAAATAATACGAGAGCATGATGGCCTTGCAATGAGTTCCCGTAATGTGAAACTTTCACCTGCGGACAGACAGAGGGTGCTTCTTCTGCTATCATTATCTCTTAGTATATGATGATAAAAACCTGCTTCTTAGATATACTAATTATGGCAAACATTAGCTTATTCAGAATCAAAATATGTGGGATAATACATTTGCAAAAACTGATTTCCTACTAAGGTTCTCTTTATTATTGTCCGGTTTTTGTGTTAATTGAAATTTTTTGCTCGTTCTACTATGCCACAGGCTTTATCAATTAGTCGTGCGCTGTCTAGAGCACAAGTTGAAGCAGAAAAGGGTCAGGTCAACTGCAGGGAGCTGATAAAAACTGCCATTCTTACCATATCTGAAGCCGGTGGAACGGTTGATTATGCTGAGGTGAGAACTTAAAGAAAAATAATGTCTTTCATATAGATATAAACAGCAGAATATACCAACTGGTAACTCAATTACTTAAGGAAGTATGGCATAATCTTGCCAATTGTGCTTTCAAGGTCCTCTAGCTGTAACATATATTTACCAATAGAAATACATGAGTACCATACATCGGCTTTTTTAAGGGGCGAGTAACATGATAAAGCTCCCTAGTCACACCACTTCTCCTTTACTACCCTCTTGAACTAGTAGACACATTATCAGTATTGGTATGTTTAGCATCTTGGAAGCTTTATCCGGACATGAACCTGTGCAATGTTCCACAATATAAAAAAATTCTTTTCGATTTCTTGGTTTTGTTTTACCTCATTGCTGACACCTTCCTTGCATCAGATTGTGGATCAAGAAAGTTTAGAGCCAGTGGAAACAATCAAGAGACCAGTTGTATTTTGTGTAGCAGTATGGTTTGGAAAGGTCAGGCTTATTGACAACATGGAAATAGATGTATAAATTGAGATGCATGGAGCCACTAAATATACAGTTACCTTGGTTTGCAATGACTTTTTCTCAAAGAAATTTGCTTATACTTACATAAAGGTATGAAAAGTTATACTCCCTCCGTCCCATTTTATATGAGTTAGTCTGACTCGCATAGAGTTTAAGAAAGAAATGAAGACTTTAGAAACTTGTGGTCTAAAATAAGTGATATTGTGATAGATATTTGTGTAACTATAAATCATTTCATTAAGAGTAAAATGAGTATTTTAAAGTTAAGTTGTTATTTAATATAGAAATGTGTCATTCTTTTATAGACCGACTAAAAATGAAGTAAGTCATAAAAACTTGGACAGTAATATTTATACCATTGCACGAAAATTCTTTCAAGTCCAACTTCATTAAATTCAATATGATAGCTTGTAAAATTCTTAACAATTAATGAAATGGGTTTTAATAAGTTATGCTTATTGTGGTGCATTACTTTTGTAACGAAGGTTGTAGAAGATATGTAAGCATATCTATTACTCCCTCCATTTCAAAAAGAATGACCTCCTTTTTGTTTTAGTCTATTTCAAAAAGATGACCTCTTTCTTTTTTTGGTAACATTTTAATTTCAGTTTTCCACGTGGCATGTTTAAAGCCACAAGATTGAAGGGCAATTTAGTACATTTGACATAATTTTAATTTAGGGCCACAAGATTCAAAAGTCTTCTTTATTTTCTAAAACTTCGTGTCAAGTCAAATTAGGTCACTCTTTGTAAAACGGAGGGAGTAAAAAACAATCAAATGATAGAAGAGGTCAATATATTGATGGAAAGATTTTGGGTATTCATGTTTTGGTTAAAAATTGATCCAATAGGACATTAAATTATAAATTAATTTTTATTTGACTTGGTTCAGTTTGGATTAGAATTTTTTTTTAAATTGGTACTATTTGAATAACAAACACAATGATAAATTATATTAATTATAAGTTATAGAATATACAGAATAGGGTCAAAATTATCTCGAATCTATGCAAAATAGATCATTATACCCTCTGTTACATTTTGGGATAAAAAATATCTCGACCGTTATCTCAAGAGATCACAAATACCCTTAAGCGTTAACACCCCAAATTTTTAATAACGTGACAAGCCACGTGGAACTACTCCCTCCACCTAAACTGTCAACTAGGATTCCCACTAACCCATCATCTTCCCAAATCAAATTAAATTCCCCTTCCCTTCATTATTCATTGTTGATTTCTTAAATCTACCGTGTTCTACCCTTACCATCAGTGAGACCCTTTTTTTTTATTTCATGAATTCAATTAGTGATAATTTAATATTACACCTCTAAAACCAAAACAAGTTAGCAATAACCTGATTAGTAATACCTTATTCATCTTGCCCAAGTGACAGAAGTTTTATCTTCAATTCCCATCATGAAGTAGTGTATATGGAAAAAAATTAATATGGTTGGGCCCCATTTTAACATCACACACTCTCTCACCTTCATTTTTTCAAATTCCTCCCTTTTCCTCATAAAAAGTATTTTACCTCTCTTTTTTTTTAATAGTCTTAAATTTTTATTTTCCAAATGTCAAATAGAAATATGTAAATTAATATCAATTCAAGTTTTAGCCTTTTTTTCCCGTGATTGCTAATATGATTAAAAAATTGAACTCCATTATAATTATAGTCTTCTTTTCTTGATTTATATATTTTTTTGGTTGATTTTTTTTAGACTTTTAACTTAAATTTCAATAATAAGTGCAACACCAAGTACAAAAAATCTCTAAAAAAAATTGAAGAACGAGTGATTTGAGAATACTTATAGGTATGCTCTCACTTATTCATTGGTGAACTTTTTTTTGGTATAATTTTTTAAAAAAAAATTAGTTCTGATTGATGACAGTTGAATTAACTAATAATGAATAATTAAAGGACTAAAAACAAGTGATTTTGAACATAAAATCAATTTTTAAAATCATCATAATAAAATTACAAATCAAACTAGAAAGTGAAAAAATAGAATTAAATTTATAAAAAGGTAACTAGATTACAAATAAAAAGAGTAAAAATTTAATTTTACACAACATACACACACTATATATATATATATAAAGAGGGAGATATTTTTATAATCAGTTTGATGATTTTTCGATTTATTTTTACTTTGAAACCAAAACTGATTATGTCAAATTTTTTTAAAATAAAAAGAAAATAAATTGAAGTAAAAGAAATATTCATTTTGACTAAATTTTTGTTTAGTTCAATTTTCGATAATACAAATATAAAGTGTGTGTGAATTTCTCATTCAAAATTTATCTTTTAAAGGTATCCTAGGAATTTGATTCAATTTTTTGAGATGTAAAATAAAAATGTAAAAGATTGTTTTTTCTAAGGCTACGAGGAATAATTATATTTTAGTTGAATTGATTGAGAGGTGGCAAATTTTTATATTGATTTAGTTGAGGGACAGAAATAATTAATGGGAAAGAAAGAGCTAATCAAGTTACTCATTAATAAAGAGCACAAAAAATTTAAAAAAAAAAAACTATGAAAAAGAGAGGAATATTGAACAAGGAGCTAAAATATTTTGGAGGGAAAAGGGGGGGAATTTGAGAAAAAATAAGGTGAGAGAGTGTGTGGTGTTAAAATAGGACCCATAAATCCGAATGTTATAAATTGAATGGAGCCTCACACAACTATTATTGGTTGGGCCTCAACCATATTCAATTTTAGAAAAATTAGCAATTAAGTCATAATACCTAACATAATTAGTCAAAACAACAACACTTTAAAATATTTATTTAAAATGTTAGAATGGCAATATTTTTAGAAAATAATATGTATACAGATTTTATTATTTAAAATTAATTTTATTTATGAAAACAGTCCTATATTGGACCAAATTTTAAACCAATAACCGTTTAAAACGAAAAAAATTTAAACCAATACCCATTAACCTTCCTTCTTCACCTTTCACGTTTCTACCCCTACCTTTCACGTTTCCAGATTCTCTTTCTTCAAGGTGCTCACAAATTGTTCATCAAAATATATATTTTAATTCAAGAAATTTTCTCGATTGTTAAACGAAATATTTTTATTAATTCAAAAGATTTCTCGATTGGCAAGGTAATTTCCATTATTTAGTTAGATTTTTTTGATTTGCTGTTTAAAATCACCGATTATGATGTATATTTCGGATTCTATATATTAAGAATTCCAGTTAAATTTTTCGATTTTTATGTGATTTCATTTAGATATTCATCAAATATTTATGTATTTCAGAATTTTATTCTTTTAAACAATTTTTTTCAATTTTTTTTTGTGATTTCCTTTTAATTTTTCAGATTTTGTAGAATCTAGAAATTCATTTATATGTTTATTTTGTTTGATATTTAATACATATATTTTGATAATATCGAAATTTTCTTTTAGGGTTTTAGATTTTGGGGAAAGCATCTGATTGTTTACAATGACGAAATCAATCATAAATTTGTTGATATTCATTTTTTGTTTGAAATACAAAATCATACTTTAATACAACCTGATATTTGAAATACAAACTTAGTAAGACATATTTTGTATTTTATTTGGTTAAAGCAATATAATTTTTATGAATACATAATATATAAAATTGCGACGAATACATCACAAAAAGGGGAATACAAAATTATTGGTATTCGTTCTGCGTTTGATATACAAAATGATATTGAAATACAACCTCATATTTGAAATAAAAATCGAGCCAGGAAATACTTTCTGCAAATTTAAAGTGAAATAATAATATAACAAAACTGGATATTGAAATATAAATACAATTTATTTTGAATACAACTTATTCTATGTATTATGTATTCATCGCAAATGTATTTTTCAATATCATTTCGATTTACAACTAATATGTATTTATATTTTGGTATATACTTCACAACTGCCTTTATTTTTGTACTTGAACTAGAATGCCAAAGAGTTGTATTCATCATAAATCAATACCAACAATTTTTGTATTTTAAATTAGTTATACATATCATTAGGTATTCGAATACATTTCGGATGAACA
>JAJOOR010017546.1:0-31158 GCA_036250505.1 Solanum acaule
TGATCTAACAAAAGAATTAAACTCATTTGACTCATATTCACGGCCTCTATCACTACTAATTCTTTTTATTTTTCTTCCAAACTGATTTTCAACCTCATAGAGATAAGTTTTGACATTTTCAAAAGCATCACTTTTATTTTTCATCAAGTAAACATATGTAAACTTAGAAAAATCATCAATGAAAGTGATAAAATATCTATTACCTCCATGAGTTAAAATTCCACCAAGTTCACAAATATCAGTATGAACTAATTCTAACAAATCAGTTTTTCTTTCAACTTGAAAATGAGGCCTTTTAGTGATCTTGACTTTATTACAAGCCTCACATTTTTCAAAATTCTTTTTAATCATTGGGATTAATCCGAAACTACTCATAATTCCAACATAACGGTCATTAATATGACACAAACGAGCATGCCAAAAATTGGTAGAAGAAAGCATGTAAACAGAAGTAGAAGTTTTATTCATTTCAACATTCAATTTGAACATCCCATCACATGCATACCCCTTTCGCATAAAAATACCCTTCTTCACTATTACATATTGATCATATTCAATAATCTGTTTAAAGCCTGCTTTATTAAGAAGAAAACTAGACATCAAATTTTTCCTCATAGAAGGAGTATAAAATACATCTTTCAAAGTTAATACCCTTCCAGAAGTAAAATACAATTCGACATCTCCTGTTCCAAGCACTTGAGTTGTGTGAGAATCACCAAGCATGATGGTTTTGGGCTCCTCAAAATGAGTATATTTTTTAAACCAGTCTTTGTCATAACAGATATGACGATTTGCACCAGAATCAGCCCACCATCCATCAACACTCTCAACCATGTTTATGTCGGTAATCACCGCTACAAAAGGTTCTTTGGTGACGTTAGCCTAAGGGTTAGGACCACGTTTCCGGAATCTGCAAAATCGAGCAATATACCCACTCTTGCCGCAAACAAAGCACGATCCCTTATCTTGAACTTGTTGATTTTATGCTTGATTATTTTCACCATTATTTTTCTTTCGAGGTCAACTATTAGTTTTCTTGAACTTTTTCTTCTTAGGCTTCAAAGAAGTATTTTTGTGAGTTTCAGGAGTAGCATTATTTGAAGTAATTAAATTTACCTTCGTTGTGATGTTGTTCTCTTCTGTTTGTAAAAGTGCATCTTGGCCTCTTGCCTCTTCTTCCATGCGGATTTTCATTATCAAGGTTTCAAGGGAGGTTTCCTTTTGTTTGTGGCGCATAGTTTTTTGATATTCCTTCCAAGAAGGTGGAAGTTTATCCACTATGCCACAAACAATAAGGATATCTCCAATTTTAACCTCCTCGGACCTAAGCTCTCCAAAAATCATTATACAGTCTTGAGCTTGGTCTACCACTAATTTATTGTCCACCATTTGGAAATGAAAAAATCTACTAGTTACATATTTTTTCGCTCCCACCTCTTCGGTATCATACTTACTCTGCAATGCTTTCCAAATTTTCTTTGCACTAGAGTAAGTTCTATCATAATAATTATAAAAGTTATCAGATAGGCAATTAAGAAGATAATACCGACACTTATAGGAATCACCATCTTACTTTTCCACTTTCTCATGACGATAAATAAGTTCATCATCATCCATAGAAGTATCATCAACTTTATTAGGATTCTTCTCAGTTAACACATAACAAAACATTGAGAAGACTTAAGTAAAAAAGTACTTTACCCTTCCATCTTTTGAAATGTTTACCATTGAACCGAAATGGCTTGTTAAGGTCTCCCATCTTAACATCCTCGATTTTATCAATTGTAGCCATTACTAAATCTCCTTAAAAATTGTTAGTAAAAATTACAAAATAATAAAATTGCAAGATTACAATTGAAAAATAACATGAAGAAACAAAAATCTCTTCAGGCTGAGGCGCGGATATCTCGCTCTCTTTAAGGAGATTCAAGCTCACTGCAACAAATGTTTTTCACCGGTCCAGCAGTAGTCTTTCTTGACTTGTCCCCTCCAGGATACAACAGCCTAATCACAATATATAACTCAACAACTCTGGACAAGAGTTGAGTCCAAAGCTCCACAATAAGAACACCTCCCTTCAGCTAATAAGAACTCTCTTTTTGGCAAACTTTATGCACTCTATATTTTTCTCTTGTATATTGTGTATCATAAACCAAATGGAGTCCTCCACTATTTATACTAGAAGAAGTCTTCCTAGCAATGAATAGGAAGATAATGGTGTAGTAAATGGTGAAGATAAATGGTCTTAGGAGTTACATAGGTTACAAGGATAATGGAGGAATTAAGAGTGAGAATAAAGGGACACAAAGCCACCAACGGCTTGTTAGTTGCTGCACCAAAGAAATATGCAACATGTGCACTAACTCCAATGGGAGTAATGAAGAATAATACTAATGCAACAATTATGATGTGCAATGGCAGTAAACTGAAAACCACTAATGGTTGGCAGTAAAATGGTTGGGAAGAACGTCTATACTTAAGCAAATTAATATACAAAGTATTAATATTAAAATGCTCATAAACCAACACTCAACATTCAAGAAGTTGAAACAATTACTAATAAAATATTAAATAATCTACCACCTAATAAAGAACCGGAAATACATAAATCTGAACCTAGAGAAACATCAAAAGAAGTAGTGTCTCTCGAAAAACCTCTATCTAAATTAGGAATTAATACAATTACAGTCATTAGACTGCAAAGCTACCACATACCTAATACATTAATCATAAATAAAAATTATGTCATTTATAAAAATGCATTATTTGATATAAGCGCGGATCAAAATTGCATTATTGAGGGATTAGTTCCTAATAAATATCTAGATAAAGGTACTACTCGATTATTCTCCGCAATAGGGGAAAAGCTTAAAATAAATTATAAACTCCAGAAGCCACACATATGCAATAATGGAATTAGTTTTATGAATGATTTTATGATAACCAAGGATATAAATGAAGAAATAATATTAGGTATTCCTTTCATCACCCAAATAACGCCTCATACTTCCCAATTAGATGGCATCCATACCAGTGTTCTAGGAAAGGATCTTATATTTCCTTACGTAAACAGTATGTTCAAAGATGAGAGTAAATTCATAAAGCATTAAAATATCTTTAAAATAAATTTACTTTCACACCAAGAAAATTATACGATAAAAATTATTAGATCTTCTCCTGCTTCTAAAATATGCTTAGCCTTCCTTTTTATAGCTCTAGGGGTTATCGAATTTCAAAATAATTTAAACAATGACGGCAATGCAACTCAATATATTTTCCATAAAAATTATATATTTTCCTAAATAAAAATTTGATTATCCAGCTCTGATTTTCAAATAAATGGAGAATATCTCCTGAAAATTTTAACAAAAGGATTTTCCAGGGAAATAATCAGACCAGGAATAAGACTTTTGAGCCCCCATTCACTACATTCAAACCAGAAGAATAAATGAAAAGACCATTTTATGAAGAAGATCAAATAAAATCACAAGATATATACATGTATTCCCTTCTACCAAAATATACTATATCTTCACCATTAAAAGAACCTATAACTAGCTCAACTAAGCTACAACCATTTCATTCAGTTACAAGATGAAAACCGCATAGATATACCCACAAGCGGATCTCGCTGCCACTTCTCGAAAGGAAAAAAGAAAGAATTTATCCAAATAAAAAGCAATTTTAGTTAATAGTGTCACATGAAATGCCAATTACTGCACTTGATAGAAAATGTGGAAATTATGGAATTCAAGACTTACCAAAGCCCTGCTACACCAATTAAAATTATGTGGAGACAGAAAATCCCCTCAAGAATCGGAGGTATTACCAGTTTATCTTAATGGATACAGATTCGGTAGAATTGAGCATATATTTGAGGAAAATAATCCAGATAGTATACAATATTCAAAGTTCACGATCATAAGAATTTTGAGCCCATTTGAATGTATTGTAGATCATCTACATATCCCTATTCACTTATCAAAAGCTCATCGACCCCAGACATATAATTGGTATGATTATAAAGCAACTTGGTATAACCTTTTTTTTGTTAGACCCAATACCCACACTTGGTTTATAAAATATTTAGATGAAATGAAGAATGCAGTAGTTCCCCGATGGTTTTACGAATGGTGAAGTCAATTCGGAGGAAATAAACAGGTTTTATCAACTAAACATCAAACACAACTTGAAAAATTTTAGGTAGAAAGGAATATCTACCTTATCAGAAAATATTAAATTATGCAAGTTCTTTATTGCCAAAAGGATCTCTTGTATTATTAGTTGGTCCTTCGACATTCATGAATTTGAGAGGATCAAATATTTAAGCAAAACAGTTAAAATTAAAGGATGGGCCCCAGCAGTTTGCAATGATAAGTTAATTTCAAGATCATCACCTCGGAATGAGTCCAACCACTCCAAAGAAAAATTAGAAAGAAGGCTCGAAAAAGCCTTATTAAGTCTTAAAACTGATACAGAATAAAAAAATGGAATTATTAGATGGTGCAGCCTCACATGACGAGTCTAGCAACGGAGATATGGTAGATCTACAAGGAATATCACAAGCATACCTCCTTAATAAAAAGGAAGTGCAAGTACACTTTAATAATAAGCAAAGGAAATATCAAGAAGTGGACCCCACTTAAAAACTCATGCCACACAAATCAATGGTTCAGAAAAGTTTCAAGACCACTTTATAATTCAACATAGGAAAGTGCAAGCATATGGTGACATTTAATATGTCAACAATTAAGCAAACAATTGAACCTCGCAGGAACAAAAATTCATGCCACAAAGGACCAAACAACAAGATACATGTTTTACATTCAATTTTGAGCAAATATATCTTCAAAGAGCATAGACATGCAACAAATTCAACAAAAGCTACGTGTATGTAGTTCCAGCTACGTGGCATATTTTCCCCGCCACGTATAATAATTATCAGGTATGTGTTATAGTTTGTAGTAACATGTAAAAAGAATAGTGTTTATTCATCACACCCAGTATTTTGCCATGGGGTGTACTAGTGTTGTTCTTGAAAAGGAAAGATTGTTCTCTCAGGATGTGCAATGACTATCGGCAGTTGAACAAAGTCACAATCAAGAATAAGTACCCTATCCCAAGATTGATGACTTTTTCAACCAACTTTACCTCAGATTCGGTTATCATCAGCTTAGAGTCAGAGATAGTGACATTCCAAAATTAGCCTTCAGAACTCGGTATGGTCATTATGAATTTGTAGTTATGTTATTTAGACTAACCAATGCTCCTGCAGCTTTCATGTATTTGATGAACAGGGTGTTCAAGCAGTATTTGGACTTGTTCGCTATCCTCTTTATTGATTATATCCTCATTTACTCTAGGAATGAGGAAAAACATGTGACTCATTTGAGGGTTATCTTGCAAACTCTTAAAGATCGCAAGTTATTCGCTAAGTTTAGCAAGTTTGAGTTTGGTTGCAGTCAGTTGATTTCTTGGAAATATTGTGTCTAGCGAAGGGATCCGAGTGGATTCTAAAAAAATAGTGGCAGTGAAACAATGGCCCACCTATCTCTCCTCTAGATATCAGAAGTTCCATGCGTTTGGTGGGTTATTACCAAAGGTTCGTGGAAGGATTTTCATCGATAGCTTCTCCATTGACTAAGTTAACTCAGAAAAAGGTTAAGTTTCAGTGGTGTGAAGAGTGTGAGAAGAGCTTCGCATAACTAAAAACTAGGTTAACTACAGCTCCTGTTCTGACTCTACTAGAGGGTTCAGATGGTTATTTGATCTATTGTGATGCATCCCTAGTTGGCCTAGGTTGTGTGTTAATGCAACGAGGTAAGATTATAGCTTATGCTTCTAGACAGCTTAAGGTGCATGAGAAGAACTATCCGACTCATTACCTTGAGCTTGCAGCCGTAGTATTTGCCCTAAAGATTTGGAGACATTACTTGTATGGTGTTCACACACCATAAGAGCCTTCAGTATGTGTTCACCCAGAAATAGTAGAATCTTTTCTAGAGGAGATGGTTTGAGTTCCTCACGATTATGATACGAATGTGCTTTACCATCCTGGCAAGGCCAATGTAGTAGCATATGCTCTTAGCAGACTATTTATGGGTAGTGTAGCGCATGTTGAGGAAGAAAGGAAGGAATTAGTGAAGGATGTTCACCGATCTGCTCGCTTAGGAGTTTGCCTTATGAGCATATCAGATGATGGTGTAACAATTCAGAATGGGTCAGAATCTTCATTGGTAGTGGAGGTTAAGGAAAAATAAGACATTAATCATATGTTGCATTAACTGAAAGGTGCAGTTCATCAGCAGAGGGTTGAATTTTTATCTCAAGGGGGAGATGGTGTGCTTCGCTATCAGGGTCGTTTATGTGTTCCTAAGTTAGATGAGTTGAGGCAGCAGATCCTTACAGAAGCCCATAACTCCAGGTATTCTTTTCATCGAGGTGCCACCAATATGTACCGTGATCTGCGGCAAGTCTTTTGGTGGAATGGCATGAAGAAGGATATAGAAGATTTTGTGGCTAAGTGCCCCAATTGTCAATAGGTGAAGGTAGAACATCAGAAACCAAGAAATATGAATCAAGAGATCAATATTCCTACATGGAAGTAGGATGTGATCAACATGGACTTCATTACAAGTTTACCTCGTACCCGAAGATAGCCTGACTCCATTTGGGTGATAGTAGACAGAGTTACTAAGTCCACTTATTTCTTGCATGTCAAGACTACATATTCGGTGGAGGACTACGCCTAGCTTGACATTAATGAGATAGTCAGGTTGCATTGGGTTCCTTTGTCTATCATCTCAGATAGATGTCCTCAGTTTACCTCTCATTTCAGGATGTCATTTCAGAAAGGTCTTGGTACTCAGGTTAATCTTAGCACAACATTTTATCCACAGACAGATGGTCAGACAGAGCGTATCATTCAGACCTTAGAGGAAATATTGAGAGCTTGTGTGATCGACTTCAAGGGTAGTTAGGATGATCACCTTCCTCTTATAGAGTTCGCCTACAATAATAGCTACCATTCCAGCATTCACATGGCTCCGTATGAGGCATTATATGGGTGTACATGTAGATCTACAATCGGTTGGCTTAAAGTAGGTGAAACAACCTTGATAGGGCCAGATTCCGTTCATGATGCTATGGAAAAAGTCCAACTCAGTAGAGATAGACTTAAGATAGCCCAGAGTTGCCAGAAGTCCAATGCAGATGTAAGGAGAAGGGACTTGGAATTCCAAATTGATGATTGGGTTTTCTAGAAAGGGTCACCTATGAAGGGGATAATGATATTTGACAAGAAAGGGAAGCTCAATCCTAAATATGTAGGCCCCTACAGGATTTTCAGAAGATTTGGAAAAGTGGCTTATGAGTTAGTACCAGCGGAACTAGTAGCAGTGCATCAGGTCTTTCACATTTCGTTGTTGAAAAAGTGTGTGGCTGATCCTGCATCCATAGTACCGTTGAAAAGTGTGGCTGTGAAGAATAACCTCACTTATGAGGATGTGCCAGTTGAGATTCTTGATCATCAGGTTCGAAGGTTGAGAAACAAAGAAGTTGAGTCAATGAAGGTTTTGTGGAGGAGTCAGTCCGTAGAGGGAGCTACTTGGGAAGCAGAAGTAGCCATGAAGACCAAGTATCCTCATCTCTTTCCTTCCGATTTTATTCTAGCTTGAAGTAATAGTTCCTCTCCAGTGTTTCAGTTAATCATGCATAGATTTAGTCTTAGTAATATGTTCCATCATCTATATTTGTATTTTTGGCATGTTTTCATGTTCTTGGAACTTAGTTCAGTCAGATTTCAGTCTTCAATACATAGTGGTAGGATTTTCAGCTCTTTCCCTCCATTTCAGCTAAGTTTAGTCTTCATTCGAGGATGAATATTCCCAAGGGGGAGATAATGTAACACCCAATATCCTAGAAAACTAGAAATGTAGAAAATTTTAGAAGTTGCAGGTGCCACCAACGGGGCCACCCATGGACCATAGATGGGGTCTGTGGATGGCCACCTGTAACACCTCCCGAGAAAACCCATAAAATTATTCTAAGGGTCGACCCTCGGTCGGACCCATGGACCGTAGGTCAGACCACGAGTCGTGGTCCTTATCCGTGGAACGAGACCCCCAGAACCCAGTCTCCGAAGCCAAACGACGGTTGACCAGGATGGACCGATGGTCCATCTTGGGCCCATCGGTCAATCCGTCGGCTGGCCTTGACAACTTTTAAGTCAAGGGTCGTTTGGTATTTTCCCTATGCGTTGGACCCCTAAACTACGTCATTTTAGTCAATTTTAGCTTAGTAACTTAATTAGAGTTTACCCTAGTCAACTCATTCTCTAAAAAATCATCAAGTTGATCGAAAAGAAGGAGAAATAGTCAACCAAGCTCTCCAAGAACTCGACAGGTTTTCTTCAGTTCCAGCCCCAAAATCGAAAGATTTCTCCGTGAATTTCGTCACCAGGTATGTGGGATTTCACTGGTGGATTCCTTTCACCAACTAGGTCCCTAGAATTCAGTCAGATTCTTAATTCTCAATATCATGTTTAGACTTAGGGTTTCTAGAACTTCAATTTTTTTTATGTGATTTAGCTGTTAGATTAATCCTAATCATAATATTACATTTTCGTAACTATGTTGCTAAATCTTTGAATGAAATTCAGAATCCTAGTTGTGTAGATTCGTTTAGTTCATGAATTACACTTGCTAGGTCAGTTTACACACATTTACATGCTCCATTTAAGAATATTTCATTATTAGTTTATTAATGTTGCATTTTCAGTTAGCATTTAAGAATATCGAGCTATCCAATTTATTTCAGTTATGTTGTATTTTATACATTCTATTGGGAGTAGGATTAATACCGAGTTAGACTAGGGTCAGTCACCCTCATAGTCTCAGAACAACGTGCCCCCATAGGTAATTCCCCTATGTTGGAATTATACTTAGTGATCACGCTAGTCAGGCCTCTATACCCTTGGCAAGGTATATTGGGTCCTCTTGATGGGGCGTATACATCAGACTCCACATTTAGCTCATGTGATTTTATGTCGGTTGTTAGTAGCTCCCACAGACAAATTCTAGTGTATTTACCAGGTTCAGTATTCAGTTTCAGTATGTTATAAACTTGGTCACTATATTCAGTTAGTTCATATTCAGTATGTTTAGCATATATATCATGTTCAAGATTATATCATTGCTTTATCGCTTTGTTCAGTTATATGTTTTATTCAGCTTTATTCTATACTGCATGCTCAGTACCTTTCAAGTACTGACGCATACTATGTGCTACACTTCTCGTTATGTAGGTTCAGGTTCTCCGCATTCAGATCACGCATAGATCAGTTCCTGATCTTCAGCTCAGCAGTATCAGTGGTGATTCCTCATTTTTTGAGGATGATAGACATGATTCTTTATATTTCAGTCTTTCATTTTACTTTCAGTTTCACTAGAGTTAACTGGGGGCATGTCCCAATATCTCTAGTCAGTTAGAGGGTTTATTTCAGACGAAGCCAGATTCAGTTTTAGTGTTTAAGTTTTGTTTCAGTATCTTAAACTCTTCTCAGTTTATGTATTCAGATTTAGATTGGGTATTCTCCATCATTTTAGTTGATCTCATGTTTTAATCTTCCACACAATATTTCTTGTTTTAGTTTATTTTAGTATGCTTATGATAAGCTAGCAGGGTTCGTTTGGGGTCACTCATGATACTAGGTCATGTGTCCATGTCCTAGGGGTAGACACTAGTGACAATTAGTGTCTCTCATGATCCAATATTTGAAGGGTCACGATAATATCTACACTAATCTTCAGATGGGTACATCAAATCTTTTCCAAAATAAAATCAAATAATCATGCGAAAATGAAAGAAGAAGTGAAAACAAGTCATAACTTAGATTTCATTTAGTATATAAATATTCAAAATACCAATTAAACCCCAATACTTGATGACATGTGTACAAGAAGGACTAAAAACTAACTAGTATGATTTGTAATATGAGCACACAAAACATGTGTACCAAAAAGCATCATAGACCAACAAAGATGTAATTCGAAAATGATATCAAATAAAATATGAAATGTAACTCAACTAAGTCATCAACTTATAAAATATTAAATGAGGGACAAGGGGCATCTAAGTAAAACTCACATTATAAACAATGTGTATAAAGCTCGTGTAAGAAAAAAAAAATGATGTAAGTATAATACAAGCCAATGCAATGATCATATGGTTCTATCAATATACATTTATTTCTATTGATGACATGCTAGACGCCAAGACACATGGAGACTCACGATGTTCATGTACCTATTAAAATCATTTTTCCTCGGATATCACATGATAAATAATACATGGAAAAAATTATCGTCAACTTACCAATAACTAAAAAATTCTTGACATCATTTTCCTTTAGCATATCAATTAAAAATCAAGTACCCAAAATCATTTTTCTTTGAGTTTCATTACTCTATGATTACATCATACCATATCCATGATTCATGATAGATAAACATGGATGCATTATCACAATAATAAAGAATGTTAACATGGAACTTAATAAGCATATCTCTTTCAAAATAATGCCCTTAAGAAACGCACTCATTAAGGTACAATATAACACACAAATTTGAGTGATGCAACAATACAAAAAAAATTCAAGTCATATAATGTCTATCAGCTAAATCCCATCCTATCCTGCACACATAAAAGTCATTCTTTCCAACATCGTATCAACCAATACACCCAATTCATAACATATATACTAGATACAATAAATCACCCCCAAGAAAGATATAAGAGAGTAATGCATAACTACCCCGTAAGCCAAGCCAACATGACATATACCCTCGCAGATATGTCTGTTTTGAATAGTCTAGATACTTTCAATCTATCATGAATATTGTCTAAATAAGTATATGAGTCTATTGATAAACATATTATTATACTGTCATTCCAAACTCATAAAGTCAACCCCAAGCCCGCAAGGTTAGAACAATAGTTATATTTCAAAATTAGTTACTGATGACATAAGAGTCAATTATGAAATTTAATCAAAATCCAACCTCGAACTAGAATCCGAATCATCAAAATATGATTTCACAATTTTAGGTTCAATAAATGTAATTTCTAACACCCAAATGTGAATTAAATAACGAAAGAAAGAATATCATAAAGGGGAAAATACCAAACTTAGAGTTAGATTATGACCTTGAGATAAAATGAGCAATTCCTCCTTGAAAATTACTGATTTTGAGCTATCAAACTTGAATAAACTTAAGATGAAGTATATGTTAGGAATGGAGATTTATTTCGTCAAGGTCTTAATTTCTTTTTGCAAATGTAAATCACAACTGTGAATGTGATCAAGTGATCTGATCTAATCCATCATAATCGTGACAGAACAATCACAAATGTGATTCCTCATCCAGAACTGACTAACAAATTTAATCATCTGCGGATGCGACACAGACCTCGTGAATGCAGAGAAGTCCTACAATTATTCTTCACAAATGTGATCTAGCACTTGCGAGCATGGAGAAGAAAACCAATTACACCTAAACTTGGTGCACCAGATGTGAGAAATTTTCTATTTCACCTGTTAAACTCATCCAGAAAACCAAATATGCGAATAAATCAGAAATTATATTAAAAATCTATTGAACATCAAATCACCAATTTGAAGTTATCTAACAAATATTGTGTCACGCCCCGAGCCTACACCCTGGACGCGACTGGCACTCGAGAACCATTTTTGGCCCCAAGCGAACCATTGGCCTGACGATCTAGAATCTGAATGGGTACCTCCTCATAAGATAGGTTGTCCTTAATACCAATATTTTTAGTAGGTATAATAAGTGAAGGATCGCACATACACTTCTTCAACATTGAAATGTGAAACACCTGATGGACTGTTGCGAACTCCTGCACTAGCTCTAACTAATAAGATACATAGCCAATTCTTTTGGATATCTTGTAAGGACCAATATACCGGACACTAAGTTTCCCCTTCTTCCCAAATCTCATAAAACCTTTCATGGGTGAAGCCTTCAAATAAACCCAATCATCCACCTCAAACTGTAAGTCTCTTCTTCTAACATCAGTATAGGATTTCTGACGACTCTGCGTTGTTTTCAATCTTCCTTGAATGATCTTCACTTTCTCCATAGCTTAATGAACTAAGTCTGGTCCTATGAAACCAACTTCACCAACCCAAAACAATCCATTAGGATATCTGTTGGGTTTTACCAAGGTGTGAATGAGAAATAAGAAGAGAAAATAGAAAATGTGGGGGAACCAATTTTGGAGGGAAAATTAAAAGTCATTGCAAATTGCAAACGAAAAGTCATTTCTCCCATATTGTTAGAAGAAAGGAAAATTGTTGTCCTTACATTAGGAAACACTTCCTTTAGTTCTTAAACGGTTAAGAAGAAGGTGCCCCCTCGCGCCTTCGTTGTCGTCGCTCACTCGGCTTCGGCTTTGGAGTTGGAGTTGGAGTTGGAGTTGCCAAATGATGTGATTGATTGATAATATTTTTGGACAAAATATATTTAAGCAATCTCATTAATTGATTCCCTTTCTCTTATAAATTAATTCAAGATGTTAGTTAATTAACAGAATTAATTTCGCGTAACGGGATTTATTTGAAATTCACGTGTAACGGTAAAGTCATTTTGAAGGGACTTGTTACTTCTGAAAAGACGTTATTTTTCTCAAAAGACACAACATTTTGGAACGACATGTCAGCAGAAGCGTTCACACCATTGTCGAACAGACGTGTTCCTTGCTGCAAGTGGCTATAAATAGAGACTTTTTTTTTCCATTTTTCAACACTAAAACTTTTTCCTCTCTGCATGCATTTTCTTACAAATACAAAATTGTCAATCGACTAAGTCTATGTGTGATCTCGTTGCTATTCTTGCGTTCACTGAAATTAGTGAAGTTTGAGGTACCACTACTTCTCTAATAGTTAATCCATTTTATCTTGGGGGAATTAATCTGTAACCTCGGGTACTTGAGGGTATTATATTTCTTAATGAAACACAGTGGGTTCTGTGGACTCGGATTATTATTTGTCTGTTTCATCTATTTTCTGTTTCTATTTTTCTAACCTTAATATAGGAGATAACAAGCTTAAAAATTTTAATAGTTTCTGTATTTGAGGCTTCTGGAGGTTAAAACCTTTATGGTTTTCTACTATGTTTGAATTTTGAAAATTCAATCGATTAACGATTAAAAGAGCATAAAAACTTTATCGTTAAATTAGAAACAGGCTGTGTAAGGATTTATACTTTACTGTTAGTATTTCACATACTAAAGTTGTCTTCCATTTGTGATAGAAAAATAACAAATTCAAGTTAAGTAAATGTTGGAACAGTGAGTGCTGCAACAACATGGGTTGCACACAATCGTTCAACTGTTGCCCTTGCACCGGCTGAGAAACCTCCAAAGTTTTCTAGAGTTGACTTCAAGAGATGGCAACAGAAGATGTTCTTCTATCTGACTATGATGAGTTTGCAAAGGTTCATTAATGAGAACGTTCATGTTATGTCGGATGAAACTCCGGCCGAAGAACGATTCTTGGTGACAGAAGCATGGACACATTTAGATTTTTTAGGTAAAAACTATATTCTGAATGGCCTGCAAGATGATCTGTACAATGTGTACAGTAGTGTCAAGACCATAAAAGAACTCTGGGATGCTTTAGAAAAGAAGTACAAAATAGAGGATGCCAGAATGAAGAAGTTCATTGTGGAAAAGTTTATGGACTATAAGATGATAGACAGTAAGACCGTCGTCACCCAAATACTACAGGTCATAATCCATGATCTCCTTGCTGAAGGTATAAACTTATTTAATGCCTATGTTGAACATATTAAGTCTATTCTTAATACTCACATAATCTTTAATGTAGGATTGATTGTGAATGATGCTTTTCAACTGGCGGCCATTATTGAGAAGTTACCAACATTGTGGAAGGATTTCAGAAACTACTTAAATCATAAACTCAAAGAGATCATTGTTTAAGATATCATGGTAAGGCTGAGAATCGAAGAGAATAAAAAGGTCGCAGAAAAGAGATCACGTGGTAATTTAGCATATCTGGAGTAACTATTGTTGAAAAAGATCCCATAAAAATAAAGAAAAGAAAGAAAGCATCTGGTCCAAAGAGCAATCCTCCTAAGAAGAAATTCAATGGAAATTACTTCAATTGTGGAAAAGGTGGTCATAGGGCTACTGAATGTCAGGGTTCCAAGAAGGACAAGAAGAAGGATCAAGCAAATTTGGTTGAATCCAAAGAAGATATGGACGATCTCTGTGCAATGCTTTCAGAATGCAACTTGGTTGGAAATCCAAGAGAATGGTGGATAGATTCTGGTGCCTCATGCCATGTTTTTGCCAACAAAGAATTATTCACATCATATACTCCAGCACCAGCAAAGGAGAAGTTATTTATGGTGAACTACGCTGCAACAAAGGTTGAAGGAACTAGCAAGGTCTACTTGAAGATGACATCGGGCAAGGTGGTGACTTTGAATAGGGTCTTATATGTTCCAGAATTGCGCAAGAACTTAGTTTCTATACCAGTTCTTACCAAGAATGGATTCAAATGTGTATTTGTTTCTGATAAAGTTGTAGTAAGTAAGAATGAGTTGTATGTAGGAAAAGGTTACCTCACTGAGGGCCTATTCAAACTCCATGAAATTGCTGTTGATATGAATAAATAGTTTGCTTCTTCTTACTTACTCGAGTCTAAATGTTTATGGCATTAACGTTTGGGACATATTAATAACAAAACCTTGTGAAAACTGATTAACTTAAATGTTTTACCTAAATTTGAGTGCAATAAATCAAAATGTCAAGTTTGTGTTGAATCTAAGTGCGCTAAGCATCCTTATAAGTCTGTTTAAAGGAATTCATATCCCTTAGAACTGATTCACACTGACATTTGTGACATGAAGTCAACACCAACATATCATGGTAAAAGTATTTCATAACTTTTATTGACGATTGCACTTGATAATTTTATGTCTATTTGCTAAATGGTAAGGATGAAGCAATATATGCATTTAGGCAATATAAACTGAAGTTGAAAATCAGTTGGATAAAAAGATCAAAATGATCAGAAGTGATAGAGGTGGAGAATATGAATCTCCTTTTGCAAAAATATGTTTGAAAAATGGAATTATCCATCAAACTACTACTCCTTACTCTCCTCAATCTAATAGAATTGCGGAAAGGAAAAACTAAACTTTAAAGGAAATGATGAATGCCTTACTTAAAAGTTCAGGTTCACCACAAGACTTGTGGGAGGAAGCTATCCTTACGGCAAGTCGAATACTCAATAGAGTGCCTCATAGCAAGACATATGTTATTCCATATGAGAAATGGAAAGGTAGAAAACCCAACTTGAAATATGTCAAAGTGTGGGGGTGTTTAGCCAAAGTCCAGGTTCCTATACCTAAAAGGGTGAAAATAGGACCTAAGACTGTGGATTGTGTATTCATTGGATATGCCACAAATAGTAAGGCATGTCGATTTTTGGTTCATAAGTCCGAAAATCTGGATATTCATGACAATACGGTAATGGAATCAGATAAAGCTAAATTCTTTGAACATATCTATCCGTATAAAACTAGACTTGAGTCATTTAGTGGGGGGTCTAAACAACCTCGAGAAGAACCAAAAGACAATGAACCTAATGAAGAGAGTCCAAGGCGCAGTAAACATTAAAGGACAACTACTTCATTTGGATCTGATTTTGTAACATTCCTTCTTGAAAGTGAGCCTCAAACATTCAAGGAAGCTATGTTGTCTAGCAACTCAACCTCTTGGAAGGAGGCTATCAACAGTGTGATTGAATCAATCTTAAGCAATCATACTTGGGAGTTGGTTTATCTTCCTCCAGGGAACAAACCCTTGTGTTCGAAATGGATCTTCAAAAGGAAGATGAAAGATGATGGAACAATTGACAAATATAAAGTAAGACTTTGTTGTCAAAGGCTTTACACATAAAGAAGGTCTTGATTATTTTGACACATACTCGCCGGTGACTAGGATTACATCAATTTGGATGTTAATTGTCCTAGCTGCAGTATACGGTCTTGAAATCCATCAAATGGATGTGAAAACCTCCTTCTTAAATGGAGAGCTGGAGGAAGAGATTTACATGGAACAGCTTGAGGGCTTCGTAGTTCCCGGTAAAGAAAAGAAAGTATGCAAACTTGTTAAGTCACTTTATGGACTAAAACAAGCATTGAAACAATGGCATGCAAAGTTTGATCAAACCATGTTGTCAAATGGATTTAAGATCAATGAATGTGATAAATGTGTCTACATTAAAGACACTCCGAATCAGGAGGTCATTGTATGCCTATATGTGGATGACATGCTGATAATGAGCAAGGACGTTGCTAATGTAAAAGCTACTAAGCGTATGCTCGCTAGTAAGTTTGATATGAAAGATCTAGGAGTTTCCGATTTGATATTGGGAATTAAGATTCACAAAAATCCTAACGGTCTAGCATTGTCTCAATATTCAAAAGTTACTTGAAAAGTTCAAGTATTTGAATTTCAAAAGGGCAAAAATCCCAATTGATGTGAACCTTAATCTTGCTAAGAATAAAGGTCAAAGTCAGTCTTCATTAGATTATGCCAGAGTATTGGGAAGTTTGATGTATGTCATGAATTGTACACGACCATACATAGCCTGCGCTATAAGTAAACTAAGTCGATACACAAGTAATCCCAATCAAAATCATCGGTTGGCAACGAAGAGAGTTTTGGGGTACTTAGATGACACTCAAAACTATGTTTTGCATTACAACAAATATCCAGCAGTTTTTGAAGGGTATAATGATGCAAATTGGATTACTGGAAATCCACGAGTGAATATGGTTTCACTATTGGTAGAGGAGCAATATCTTGGAAATCATCCAAATAAACATGTATAGCTCGCTCTACAATGGAGTCTAAATTCATCGCCTTAGACAAGGCACGTGAAGAAGCTGAATGGCTCTAGAATTTCTTAGAAGATATTATGTTTTGGCCGAAACAATGGCCCTTATATGCATACACTGTTATAGTCAAGCTGCAATAGGAAGGGCTGGAAGTGTTATGTATAACGGGAAGTCTTGTCGCATACGACGAAGACATAACTCTATTAGACAACTACTATCTAGTGGAATTATCACAATTGACTATGTAAAGTCAAAGGATAATGTGTCGGATCCACTTACAAAAGGCTTAACTAGAGAGGGTGTTGAGAGATCATCGACGAGAATGGGACTATGGCCGAGAACAAGTCATTGTGGAGGTAACTCTACCTAGAATACTGGAGATCCCAAGATCTAGGTTCAAGGAGATCAAACAAAGTCATAGATGACGGTTCAACATTGTCAAAATTTATTTTATGGTCCATTCTCATGATGAGACAATGTTCAGTAACTATGATAAAGGAATAAGGACTTTTTAATGGTTTCTAAGTTTGATACAGGGTATATAAAATAGTGTATCTACGGGATAACACAGTTAGAAACCACATATGTAAGTGTGAAGTGTAAGCCGCTTCAAGGAGAATCCGGTAAGGCCAGTTCTGTAAGCACTTCTTAACGAAGATATGGTTGAAACGAACAAAACAATGAGAATAAAAAATAGTTCAAGGGTTGATTGTGTGACTTATGTTGTATAGGTATACACCAAAGCTTGATGATTCAAAGATATCAAATCTACCGATTAACCGAGTATATCCGATATATGTTCACTACAAAAATTTTAAAGGGAAACCTACTTATCCAGATGTGATTAACCCTTACTTACGAGACACACAAGTTTTTTCATTCATATGTTTTAACAATAGTCATTCCCCATTCATGTGGGGGATTGTTGGATTTTAGCAAGGTGTGAATGGGAAATAAGAAGAGAAAATGGAAAATGTGGGGGAACCAATTTTGGAGGGAAAATGAAAAGTCATTGCAAATTGCAAATGAAAAGTCATTTCTCCCATATTGGTAGAAGAAAGGAAAATTGTTGTACTTATATTAAGAAACACTTCCTTTAGTTCTTAAAGGGTTAAGAAAAAGGTGCCCCCTCGTGCCGTCGTCGTCGTATCTCGCTCGTCTTCTACTTTGGCTTTGGCTTTTGATTTGGAGTTGGAGTTGACAAATGATATGATTGATTGATAATATTTTTGAACAAAATTTATTTAATCAATCTCATTATTTGATTTCCTTTCTCTTATATATCAATTCAGGATGTTAGTTAATTAACAAACTTAATTTTGCGTAACGGGATTTCTTGGAAATTCGTGTGTAACGATAACGTCGTTCTGAAGGGACCTGTTCCTTCCGAAAAGATGTTATTTTTCCCAAAAGACACAACAGTCTGGAACGACATGTCTGAACAGAAGCATTCACAACATTATCGAATAGACGCGTTCCTTGCTGCAAGTGGCTATAAATAGAGACTCTTTTTTCGTTTTTCAACTCTGAAAATTTTTCCTCTCTGCATACATTTTCTTACAAAAACAAAATTGTCGATCGACTAAGTCTGTGTGTGCTCTCATTGTTGTTCTTGTGTTCGCTGAAATTAGTGAAGTTTGAGGTACTGCTACTTCTGTAATAGTTAATCTGTTTTATCTTGGGAGGAATTAATTTGTAACCTCGGGTACTTGAGGGAATTAAATTTCTTAAGAAAACACAGTGGGTTTTGTGGACTGGGATTATTATTTCTTTCTATTTCATCTGTTTTCTGTTTCTGTTTTGCTAACCTTAATACAGGAGATAACAATATCTACATCTTCTCCCGTAAAGAGCTTCATAAGGAGCCATCTGGATGCTAGAGTGATAACGGTGGTTGTAAGCAAACTCAATGAGAGGTAAGTGATCATCCTAATTACTCTTGAAGTCGATCACACAAGCCCTCAACATATCCTCTAAAGTCTGAATCGTGCGCTCTGCTTGACCATCAGTCTGGGGATGGAAAGCAGTACTCAAATTCACATTCAAACCCAAACCTTTCTGGAAAGCCTTCCAAAATTGTGCAGTAAATTATACACCTCTATCAAAAATTATGGACACAGGAACTCCATGAAGTATAACCTCCTCTTAAATATATAATTGGCATAATCCTCTGCTGAATGGATAGTATTTACTAGTAAAAACTGGGCTGATTTAGTCATCCGATCTACAATCACCAAAATAGAATCATGCTACCAGCGAGACCGCGGTAACCCAGTAATGAAATCCATATTGATCATTTCCGACTTCCATTCTGAAATCTCTATATTCTGAGCCATACCACCGTGCCTTTGATGCTCTACTTTAACTTGTTGACAATTCGGGAATTTAGCGATGAACTCTGCAATACACTTCTTCATGCTACTCCACTAATAGACCTCTCTCAAGTCACGATACATCTTTGTGGAACCCGGATGAATAGAATATTTGGAGCTATGAGTTTCCTCTATGATCCTCTCTTGGAGTTCGTCGACCCTTGGTACACAAAATCTAACTTGATACCTCAATACACCATCTCCCCCTTGTTCAAAAGCCATCACTTTCTGCTTATGAACATTTGCCTTCAATTCAAGCAAAACAGGGTCTTGGTCTTCTTTGTCTTTAACTTCTGACACTAATGAAGATTCAACCCCATTTATCACCACTACTCCACCTTAATTAAAATCCAACAAATGGACTCCCAAGCATGCAAGTCTATGCACATCCTTGGCTAATTCCTTATTTTATTCCTCAACAAGGGAAGTACTACCCATAGATAATCTGCTCAAGGCATCAGCAACAACATTAGCCTTACTAGGGTGATAAGGAATACTTATGTCGTAATCCTTGAGTAACTACAACCACCTCTTGAGGTTAAGCTCTTTCTGACAGAATACATACTAAAGACTCTTACGATCAGTGAACATATCTAGATGCACACCCTAAAGATAGTGACGCCATATTTTTAAAGCAAACACTACAACAGCTAACTTTAGACCATGGGTTGGGTAATTCCTCTCGTGAATTTTAAGTTGTGCTGAGGCATAAGCTACCTTGCCATTCTTCATCAATACACAACCCAGTCCAACTCTGGACACATCACAATATACCACAAAGCCTTGTGTATCCTCCAATAAGGTGAACATTGGGGCAGTAGTTGACCTAGTTTTCAATTCCTGAAAGCTTTTCTCACAAGCTTCAGACCATTGAAACTTTGTTGTTTTCTGAGTCAACTTGGTCAGCAGGGATGAAATAGATGAGAACCCCTCGACAAAACTCCTATAATAACCTGTCAACCCCATGAAACTTCTAATATCAGTTGGAGATCTGGGCCTAGGTTAGTTCTGCATTGCATCAATTTTCTGAGCGTCAACTCGAATCCTATTACCGCAAACAATGTGGCCTAAGAATTTCACCTACGCAAGCCAAAACTCCCACTTAGAGAATATAGCATACAACTCTTTATCCTTGAGAGTTTGAAGAACTACTGTTAGATGACTAGCATGGTCTTCCTCATTCCTTGAATAGATTAGAATGTCATCAATTAACACAATAACAAACATATCAATATAAGGCTTAAATACTCTGTTCATAAGGTCCATGAACACTGCTGGAGAATTAGTCAAAAAAATTACATGACTAGAAACTCATAATTGCCATAACGAGTCCTGAATGTTGTCTTAGGGATGTCACTTTCTCTTACTCTCAACTGATGATAGCCAGATCTGAGGTCTATCCTAGAAAAACAAGTCACCCTAAAGCTGATTGAAAAGATCATCAATTCTCTGAAGTGGATACTTATTCCTGATAGTAACCTTATTTAACTGACGGTAATATATACACATTCTAAGAGAACCATCTTTCTTCCTCACAAATAAGACCGAAGACCCCCAAGGTGAGATACTTGGTCGAATGAAACCTTTCTCAAGAAGGTCTTCGAACTGCTCTTTTAACTCATTCAACTCAGCTAGAGCCATTTTATATGGTGGAATAGAGATAGGTTGAGTATCAGGAAGAATATTTATACCGAAGTCTATTTCTCTCTTAGGAGGGACTCTAGGAAGATCATCTCAAAAGACTTCTGGAAACTCACTCACAACTGGAATTGACCGAATAGATGGTGTCTAAACACTAGTGTCATTAACTCGGACTATGGAATAGATACACCTATTGAGAACTAACTTTCTTGCCTTAAGGTACAAAATAAAACGACCCTTAGGTACTACTGAACTACTCCTCCACTTTATAACTGGATCATTAGGAAACTAAAACTTAACTACTCGAGTTCAACAATCAACTGAGGCATAACAAGCATGAAGCCAGTCCATCTCTAGAGTAACATCAAAATCTATCATGTCTAACTTGACTAAGTCAGCCATAGTGTCCTTGTGATTGACGGAAATGGTACATCACGATAAACTCTCTCAGCTAGAATATACTCACAAACATGTGTAGAAACACTAAAGGGATCGAGAAGTTGCTCAAGAAGAATATCAAAATTTATAGCAATAAAATGAGTCACAAAAGATAGACTCGCTCCTAGATCTAGCAAAGCATATACATCAATAGTAAAGACTTTGATCATACTAGTGACAACATCTAGCGAATTATCTTGCTCTTGGTAACTGGTGATAGCATACAGATGGTCTGATCCTCCACCTAACCCTGAAGTAGCTCCTCTAGGTGCAACTCTATCTGGTGGAGCTGCTAAAGAAGATCGGGCTCTATTTCCCCCATTACCATTACCTTTCCTATTCTTAAGGCACTTTCTCATGAAGTGACCATTCTAACCACACTTTAAGCAACCAGTGAAGCCAACACAACACACTCCTGAGTGGTTCCTACCATATTATCACATGCAGGAGTCCGATTACCTCCTTGTGCAACACTACCTTGAGACTGTGCAGGTCTAACTCTGAAATTCTATGAACTCTGATTCTTGAACTCACCTATGTTCCTTGGTGCACGTGCACTAGCAGATGATGGAGCAGGCCCATTTGGCTTTTGTTGAAAAAATGACCGATTTGCATTACTCTTCTACTGACCAGACTCATTTTCTATTGTCTTAGCCTTCTTATTTCGGAAGTCTTCTCTGTCTCTCAGGTTATCTTAATCAACCTGGTGCACATGGATCATCAACCTTGCGATGTCCATGTCCCTTTTAAACATTGCACCCTTACCCTCTTTGCTCTACAAACAAGATAACGCAGACACAAATAAGCTCATCTTGCTCTTTATATCAACAACCATTTTCGGGGCATAACGGGACAATTAGGTGAACTTAAGGCTGTACTCTTGCACACTCATAGAATCATGCTTAAGAGTGAGAAACTCTCTTACCTTTTCCTCTCTTAGTTCACGGGGAAAGAAACATGCCAAGAAGGCCTCCTCGAACACAGCCCAACTCACAATTGGTGCACCTTCAACTCTACTCTTCTTCCATTGATCGAACCACACTCTAGCAACACCTTTCTATTGGTATGCAACTAGTTCCACTCATTAAACATCAGTAACATGCATAACCTCAAAACACAGCAATAGCTCTTCCACAAAGTTTTTTGGATCCTCAGTGACACTTAAACTAGTGAAGTCTGTAGGATTCATCCTTAAGAACTCACAGATTCTGGATATATCCACCACATCCTGTCAATCCCCTCTCTGCCAAACAGCTTGGTTGGCCACCACTTGACTCAACATCAGGATAGCATCCTGGAACTCAACATGAGTGACATCTCCTTGGGGTTGCACTTCTGGTGCATTGGGTTCCACTTGATCTTGAGGTTCAACATTCCTCCGACCGGGACGACCTCTGACAACTCTTCATGGAGATGATCATAAAGATACGCGCAAGCAGGAATTAGAAAGAAACTTTATAGAGAAGAACTCTATCGCATGAAAAGAGTATGAAAGAAGTGAGATAGTTCCTAAATATCGCAGCCTCCTAATTATAGATGTGGAGTGCTTCACACCAATGACAGGGGCTCTACAGACACAACTTCATAGACACCTTAGGACTCTTAAACTCTATTCTCTAATACAAAGTTTGTTATGCCCCAATCCTACAACCTGGAAGCGATGGCACTCGAGAACCATTGTTGGCCCCAAGCAAAGCATTGGCCTGGCTCAACTCTCAGCGGAAGACTTACTCGACATAGAATAAACTCAAAACTTAAATTATACTCAACTATCTCAGAAGTAAACTCAGAATATTTTAGAAATAAAACATTCACTAGCCAAAGATGCAACTCAAGTCAGAACATAACAACTGAAACGAGCAAGACTCATGAACTATTGTCTATCTATCTATGAAACCTCTACTAATTGAGATGGACATCTGGAAAAGACCCACGACATCCTAATAATAAAACTGAAATGATAACATAAATGAGGGATCCTCCAGAAGCAAGGAGGCTCACCAAAAAACTGTGGAGCTCGACTGGATCAACGAACCATTGGTTAATGATCCTGATTACCTGTATTTTAAACATGAAAGATGAAGGCCAAATGTCGTCAGTACATGGAATGTACGACCATACAGGGGGAAATCTAAAACATGACATAAGCTTGAACTGGAATTGAAGAAACAACTTACCTCGTCTCCACTCAACTCAACCTCAACTTAATTAAATACAAAAGCACTGACAATAATGTGATATAAAGAAAATCTTTTAAAACAATAAATCACAAATCAATGTACTTAAGAATACAAGATAACTCAGATTGTATGTAAAAATACAAAATAACTCTATTTGGGAGATTTTCTAACCGACAACCATTAGTATGAGCTATATGATGAACAACGTCTCACCCGCACTGCCAGAACTGTCCTATATTTTACTGGTGTGTAGGACTACTCACTAAGTGGATCCACTGAGATATGCTTAAAAGGAATTAAGGAATCATCTAAAAAGTACGACCTTTTCTACCCACGTTGGCTGCATAGTTTATGGGGCTATGAGTTGTTTGAACTCTCCCCCGTATCGGTGCTCAATACTACTCCCTAAATATAACTTAGCTCATATGTTTTTTTTAATAAAACATTTCCTGTTCCTCAACTCTGATATCATTACTCAAAATATATCTCTAAAAAGAGTTAGTACTCAAAACTTCTCATGAACTCTTTTGGAAATCGGTGTTTCCTCGCATCTTAAATGTAGAAACATTTACTCTTGGGAATATTTAGTTCCATATATCATTTTGAAAAAAAAAAGAACTCAACTTTACCCATCCTCAAATTCAAGTACTCAAGTTTTAAAACAAGTTTAAAAAATATTGAAAAGACTTCTCAAAGTGACTCGGAAGGACTCTCAAGACTTAACTCTTAACTCAACCTTAAATTTGAATTATGAATTCAACCTTATGATTGATGTTATGAATGATCTGTCAATGCTTAGATATATTTTAGAGTGTATATATTCAGTAGAAATATAGGTATGATTCGAGGGAACTCACATGGAAAGAAGGACGAAAGACTAGGAGGCCTGGCGTCTCTGGCGCACTGGGTACGCGGGGCGCCAGCCTCTGAACTACTGAAAGTGAGTTGGGGCTAACTGAGTGGCACAGCGCCCCTGGACCCAAACTACAGAACCCATTTCCTGGTGCAGTGCTGGTGCGGCGCGCCAGCCCCTGCCCAAAAATACACAACGAATTTTCTTTCTCATTTTCTGACCCCAATTCGCCTATAATCAAGTGGTTTCTTCTCAACTCACTTAGATTCGAATACCCCACATAAGTATACGACAATATCCTCAAACAACCCTCAAATTACCAATAGTAATCTCTAGAAATCATTAAAACCCCAACAATTAAGATTAAGAATGAAATCTCAATAAAACTCATCAAGAACTCAAATCCTTCAACCTCAAGAACAAAATTGCATTGAAAATAGCATGATTGGTGTGTGGGTGAACGAACCCAACACTTAGAACTCACATACCTCTTAGGGATCAAACCCTTGGTGAAACAATCCTCGATTTGCAAGAAAACTTGTTGAACGCCTTGAACCTTCTCTCGTTTTTCCTCTTTTCTCTTCTAGAACTCTCTTCCAAAACCCTAAGCGTAATTAGGATTGTGAAAACTGAATTAAATAAGTTTAGAGCTCTAAAACTTACTAAAAATGCTTAAATCTGAAGGGGTAAGGAAAAGACCAAAATACCCCTTATAGTTTCGAGTAACTTTCTTTAACTGGATAGGCTAATTTCAAACTGGCATATCTCCCTCATCCGAACCCGAAAATTAGCAAACTCAGTGGCGTTGAAAAGAGGATTCCAAGAACTTTCATTTGATATATTATGGCCCGCCTAAATCACCATGTACCGAATGTTATGGCACATAACTTCGCAAAATTTACAATGTAGATATTTCCAGTGCTTTCTAAATTTAGCTCTTTCTAAGGTGGGATGTTACATGTTGACCATGGTGAACTCTAAGCTTTATCTTTTACTTTCTAGTTATGTGTCATTTCAGATAGTGTATTCATTTTTAATAAAAGTTATATTTAACTTCTAATCACTCTTCTAGTAATCGGTATTCCCTACATTTATATACTTATATGAAATCTAAGTTATGACTTGTTATCTCTATATTATTTATTTACGTATGATTAATATTTCAGAGAAAAAATTGACTAATCTGACGGAGGGTTAGTTAAGTGTCATCACAATCCTTCTTATTTTGGATCATAAAAATTACGTCTAATTAAATATGTAGTTTCATAATAAGCAATGAAAAATAGGGATCCATACTGATCATAATGTAATTACAGAATATGTGATAATCAGATGTTAAATAACCAATTTAAGTAAGATGGTCAATGTAATAAATATATTCAAATTTAAGTTGAATGACAATAAAAATTAAGACTATATATTCAAGAAGTCTAAGTTTTATTAAGTAGAAACTATCTTCAAGAGAGAAGTTATCTACATTTAAAATAGGGGACTGCAAAATTAATTTTTTGAAACAAATATATATAAAAAAATTCAGAAGTCAAAGGGAAAATATATTTCTCCATGGAACCAATATATTATATTTGTTTTTGACGAAACATTTGTGTGGTATGTATTTTTAACTACTTATTGTGTTCTTACACTCTAAAAGTATACAAAAACACTAAGGGTCTTCCCTTCAAGTGATGCAGGGAAATGTTGAGGTATAACTTTATTGAAATTCAGGATGTAAAAGTTAGAATTTTCTATATAGTCTCACTAAGATACTATTTTCACTTATTCTTTTTTCTCTTTTTTTGACTTTTCATAAATGATTTTTTATGTTCAATAGTTGTATATAAATTCTTCTAAATGGTCTATGAAGTTTTTAGTGTATCTCTGAAAAATCAAAATAAAAGGAATCCGTATTATTAATAAATATTTTAGAAATGGTTTTCTATGTTTAATAGTTGTATATAAATTCCATAGATTCCAGATCTAACATAGTCATGCAAGTGAAATTCATTAGATCTAGCAAGAGGTGAATACAATCCTTTTAATATGCACAAACATAAAAATCTATGTTATTTCATTTTTTTTAACAATTTAATTTATGAGGTAAATTTTAGATCTACATTGTGATGAATAATGTCTCAAACACACTTCATCCAATTCTAAGTGCAAACGACCGTTAAGCAATATAAAACCCAACAAATGAGTTGGGGTCGAACCAAAAGGAAGCGGTACGTGTTCAAATTCAATTATGAAGTACAAATGTGATCTAGCTAGCTATAGGAATAGACATTATCGAAAAAGACATGAAACAAATTAAAAGGGTTGACAGGAATGTCAGATGTGGGATTTTTTGTTTGCAATTATCAACTACAAAGCAGTTACACAAAACTGAAATAATAATACGGAGATGAATTCTCTGGATGTGATCGATTATAGGAAAATTTCACTATATGGGTAATTGTAACTACTAATACATAGCTAAATATCAGTGGGTAAGCAAGACTATGAGTGAAATAGCTTTCTCTCAAACAACTTTCCCGCTTCGAGTGATTTCTATCAAACATCGACAAGCATAGAAATTAAGAACAACCCATACCTTAATTCATCCACTCTCTCAAGCTAGATGGGTAGGATTGGGTTTAGGATTCACTCTCTCGAGCTGAACCCATGGGAACCCAATACCTACAAACCATTAATCAAAAGCCTTATCCCCAAACTTCTCTCTGGAGCAAGCTAAGAACACAAAATTAGAACAGCATTTGCAACTATAATTCATAAATTAAACATCAGCTAATGATTAAACCCAGTTCAATATAGCATTTAAACTAGTAATTAACAATGCACATAAGCTAATTCAACCCATAATCACATGCTCACACCCTAAGAACTAGGATTTTAACCAAACATCATAAAAAGGTAAAAACGGTTACCAAATTGATTATCCATCAACTCGGTAAGAATATTCAAGCCTTTACACTGTTCAAAATCAAAAGAAATTAGTAACCCACTTGCAAAATCACCGAATTGAGCCTAAAAAGATTTCAAGTATACTGGAAGCTAAAAAACATTAAAATAAAACTATCCTAAATGGTAGCAAGCTCCACATTTTACAGTTCAAAATCTGATTTATTGTCTCCAAAAATTAGCCACGAAGGGCCATTAGGCGAAGTAAGTCGGGTTTGCCGAGTGGTTCAGCGAACCACCCTTTGCTCTCTTTTATCGCCTTTATGCATTGGCTCTCACCATCCTCAAGTCATGTAACTTTAGGCAATCAAGTCGTCGCAGAACTGATTGGCAACTCGCCGACTGCCCCTTTCCTATCGCCGACTTGGTTTCTTCCCTCGGGGGTGGCAGACTGGAACTTTAGACGGACTGAATAGCCACTCGGCGATTCGCCAAGTGCTCTAGACGATCATCAGGCTCGCCTTTCTCCACTTCTTCAGTTTGTTTTGTTCCTTTTTGCCTGTTAGTGTCTTTGCTTTGCTCCTTAATCCACATGCCTGAAAATCTAGGACTAAACATCAGTTTATAGCGTAAATTAAGTATTTGAAGGGACTAAATTTATCAAAACAAAGCCCTAAATGAGTCTTACCTTCGGACTCATCAACACCCTCAACTTAAACTTTTGCTTGTCCTTAAGTAAAACCCAAGATCAGCAGTTCAAAAAGGATGTCTCAAACAATGTTGCATATACTCAACATGAATATGCACTACAAGGTTCAACTTACTCATGAAATGATTAGTTGTGCACTCAAAGATTAAAATTGTGACTCACCATTATCAAAGATGCTCATGTTCACAATACTTTCTTCAAATGCAAGTTCAAGCTCAACAAAGGTACTCAAATGTCCTCACAACAAAGATGATTCCATATTCACATAAAAATTTTCAACAATTTAAAGTGGAATCACATATAACTCTCACCCTCACAAAGATGAACACATGCATGATCACAAAGGTCTTTTTAAGGCTTGTAACGGGGCTGAGTGTGAATGTATGGTCATTTAGGCTTAGTGGCTTCTACCTTCATGAAGTATGTTCTGAACATCACTATGTTCCTTTTCATGAATATTTCAAACACGCTCATAATCCACCGCATTATTCAACTTCATAAAAAACACCAGATACCCCATTTCTTTCTTAATTTCCACTACTTTATTTCACAACTTTCCCAATCATTTTCTTTTCTTTCTTCTTTTTCATTTTATTTTCTCTTTTCTCTTCTTTTTTTTTTACATGGAGGGGTTCCATCTTTTCCAAAGCCATCACTCAAAGGGGATTTCTCACATTTCTTGACTTTCCTTCTCTTTTCACCACACCCCAACTTAGGCTTTTGGCCTAAGTTAGCTATTCAAACAAATTATACTTCATGAAAGTTATGGGTGAATGGGTAAAGAAAGGTCACAATTGTTCAAGTTTCTTCCAAGAAAAGGGTAAGGCTCAAAAGAGTTTAAGCAAGGTTCACACATCTCACAAAGTTGGCCACAAAAAATGTATATTGTCAAATTGTTTTCACTCTTCAAAATTGTTGCCTAAGATCATTCCAAGTGCTTGCATCACTCAATCAACCGTAACAACGGGGAAAATTCTAGGTGTCATCACACATAATGTTCAAAGTAATCTCATCACACAAGGCATTGGTACCAATATCGAACAAGACTCCACACATTCTAGCTAGCGTGCAATGCTCACCACAAGAGGCTCATTGGACAACTGGCTAGTCACAACGAGATGCTAAAAGTTCACAAATTCTCTATGCAATTTCGTTTGCCTCATCGTAGCCGCACATTCATCCTGTTCAATTAAGAGCATTATTCAAGTCATCGGTATTGATCACAAGCGATACTTAAATTTGCATAAGAAAAGTCACAATCACACACAAAAGAGGTGGCAAATTTTTTAAAATTTGGTTCAAAACCATTTTCATTCAAAACAATGGGCCACAAGCTAAAATATCCACAAGATCAAGATCAAAATATATATATATATCAACAAAATAAGCCCAATATTGACAAACAGGTTAAAATCACAAGAGGTTGGTATGGAAATACCTCACCCCACCCAACAAAAAGAAGTAGTTGTCCTCAAATGCAACTAAAAACCAAAACAAAGTATAACAATATAACAGAGAGGGAGGGGAAGAATCATCTTGCCAGTCTAAGCCTGGGTGAAGTCTGCATCTCAGTCACTCCATCTGTCGGGGAATCAGTGCCCAGTGTCTCATCAACCTTGGATGCACTGGATTCGGCCATAGTAGTATCTCTCAAGGAGGCCTGTCTGGCTGTCTCAAACATGGCACCTTCAAAGTCAGCCATATCCTTATGAACAACCTTATCTCTTACCTCAAGCTGCTCCTCATCTGTTTCAGTCTCGGACTCAGCAGCAACAACATCAGCCCTAGTGTCATCTTCGGGGGTAGCCGGGGGTATCTCAGCACATACTTGAACATCAACACCCAGATTATCTGGGATCTCCACTGTCAAAAATAGTGAAGTAGAGTCTGTGGACATCAGATTGTTCATATCCTTCCTCAGCTCAGAAACATCAGCTTTCAAAGCTGTCACCTTAGTAGTAACATCCTGCTCTCTCTCACAAACCTCTACCCTCACTGTGAGAGCATCAATGGAAGCCCTGAGAGGTGTCAGTGCAGCAGTAATAGCATGATCAATCATCCAGGATACCTCCGCCTCTAACTGGGAAGCCCGAACATCCGCATAATGGGCTAGGTGTCCCATCTTGATAAGCATGGCCTGGGTGATCGGAGGCCTGGAGGCAGTAGAACCAGCAACATCTCTAGGGGGAAGGGGAGCAGTAGAAGAACTCGGGGCCTGAGAAGGAGTGGAACTAGATATACCTGAAGGCCCGAAGGCCGGAGTAGGCAAGGTTACCTCTGCAGGTAATGAATCGATATTAACCTCCGTGGATGTATCCACCGGTGCTGCTCTCCTACTATCAGCATCGTCCTGTGTGTAATCAGACTCTATGCGTCGGATGTCAGTGGAAAATGTGGGTGTAACCTCAACATGTTTCTTCTCATCACGAGGAACTCCAACCCGACGACACAACTGTATGATGAGTACTAGAAATGGAAGGGATGTCTAGTATTGTATGGCCATCATAGCCATCTCTTTCTCGATAATCAACCCCAAATTCAGTTGTTTCGTGGCTATTACAGCCCTGAGACAGGTCACCTTTTGGTGGCGGAGAATGGACTCATTCTATGACGGCATGAGTGAGCTACTGATGAATCCATACCAGTACCGAGCTGCTATGTTCAGATCCTTTTTCTAGATAGGCGCTCTATCCTCAATCCACCTTGGGGTGGTGTCAGAAATTAGGGGACATAGGAAGCCCTTCAGGTCATCCAGTGTTTGTGCAGTGATCATACTCTGGTACTCGTGCTCAAAGTCCGTAGCCCTTCCAAATAGAATATTTATATCCCCACTGTTGCATCTGACCTTCCTCCCTCGAACCATCACAAACTCGACTGGCCTGAAACTTCTTCTTCCCATGAGGTACTAGATCACTATAGGCTGAGTAGAATTTCTGAACCTAGGTGGGAATGTATGAGCCACGGTGTCACGACCCAAGCCTAGGGCCTAGACGTGACCGGCGAATGGGGAACCCGAAGGAACCCCAAACAAGCCTCATAGCGTATCATTACACATCCTTAGTCGCGGAAGCAATTAAATGACCATGAGCAATAAGCATAATCAAAGGGGGGA